>JAMLFT010006428.1:0-16063 GCA_026544285.1 Pachyrhizus erosus
ACCTTCTTTTTATTACCCCCCCCCGCCCCCCCCCCCCCCCCCCCCCCCAACCAATTTCCACTAGAATCTTACAAAAAACCAATGAATTGCTACGGAAATTTACTATTCATAGCCCTAAGCCAATTGTGAGTGAGTTTAGTTTATTCCATTGTTCTAGAGAAATCTGTTGCAACAATCGGCGGTGGAAGCGAAAGTACTTGCGACCTAATCAAAGTAATAAGATAATTGCGGAGAGGAGAATCGATAGTGTGAGCAGAAAGTTGAAATAGAGAGCAGTTACCGTGTATTGTCATCGCCATGCTTGAGAAGGGGCCTTATGTATGTATCTCTCGCTCTCTCCCTGATTGCAAGCCACGGAAGAAGATTTTCTTCGACGGGAAAAAGTGCAGAACTGGGAGTTGCTCCGAATTTTGACCCCACCTTTCTCGCTTTACTTATTTACAAATGTCATTGGACTTTCGAGCTATCCCAATATAAAACCGGGATTTAACAAAACAAATTAAAAAATTAAGAAAATAAATTTTAGCATCTCATAATTTATTATTTGTTATATTGGGATTTTAGTATGTGTATTTCACGTAATAAATATTTATTTTTATAAAAATAAAATTAAAAATTTTAATTATATATTTAATAACTTTGAATATATAAATAATATTTAAATTTTATAATTAAAATTTAATAAATATGCAATCAAAATTAAATGTTTTTATATTGTTAATCAATTATTAATATTTTTATATAATTTTTAAAATAATTATTAAAAATTTATCATACATAACAGTTTATAAATAAAAATAAGATATTAAAAATGGCAAAAGTTTTAATTTTTAAATTGTATATTATAATTTATAGAGTTTTAATAATTAATATCTTTAAAACATTAATTAAGGAATTAATTAAAAAAATATTGAAAAAATGTATTGAAAATCATGAAAGAGTGTACTGTTACGCTTTTCAGTAAAAAAATCTCATTTTTTAATTTTTTAATCAATATCTTAAAATGTACATTTTCCTGATTTATAATGTAAAAATAAATATAGCATTGTCTTATCAATTTAATGATTGTTTTTAATTAATTTACTATAGTTTTGCATTTTATGTTTAAAAAACATTCTTTATTTTAGATAAATTAATATCACAAACAATTTTACCGCGATAAATTGACGGTAACAATTATTATTCCTACTTGTATTGCTTTTGAGTATTAAAGTAATAATATATAAGAACTAGTATAATATATTTTAGTTGACATTACTTTTTTTTTTCTTATGATATTATTATATCTACACTTTTTCTTTAAGTGTTTATGAGTGTTCATTAACCATAATTGTTAATATTTTTTTATCTATTATAGGAAGAGATTGAAATTTTTTATTGGTTCAATGTTAAAATTCTATGATGTTCATTATTATATTTGGAGCATGCATGCTTCTATTTATTAGAGCACCTTTTATGATGAATTCAACGAGGTTAATTTTTTTTATAGGTATTATCAAGTTACATTAATTTTAAGAATTTTAGTAAATTTTCACTTTATTAATATAACTTTTTAAGAACTTAAATAAATGTGTGTTATAAATTATCTCATATCTTAATATTTATTTAAAAAAATGGATTGTGTAAGTTATTTTTAATTATTTTTTATTGATTAAAAGTTGATTCCTAGATCACCTTCTTTATTATAAATCTACTTAATAATAATTCTTAAATTTAAAAAATCAATTAAGAACTATTATGAAAAATACTTTTATAATTTCTATTTTTGTCATTATTTTTACACATTTTATAGTTCAATTTAATAAAATTTGTTATTTAATCCTTTCTTATTTTAGAGATGTCACTTACTAGAGATTAAGAAATGAAAATTTTGTGTATCTGAAGTTATTTGCACCAAGTGAGGACCACTAGTTGCTAGGAATCAATGGTTATGCCATTAGGTTGCTATAAAAGTCGAAGATGAAAGATATGCTCAAGAGATATTTGTGGTTTACAGGAGATTGTTTTGTTTTTTTCTTTAATTTCCTCAATCCTCTTAACGAATAATTAAGAAATTAGTGATTGGAAAGAATTTAACATGTACCAAGAATAAAGGTAGTTATCAAAAACTCCTTTGTTGTTTTAATCATAAATGTGTTGTGAGTTTGTGAGAGATTTGGTTAAAGGTTGATGAGTTTTTGTCAAAATTTAATCTATTAATTAAGATCGTGTTGATGTTGAAATTGAATTGGAATTTTGGGATTACACATATTTGTTGGGGATAGAAATCAAGAAAGCTCAATTGAAGACAAAAGCCTAAAGGCATTCGAGAAACTTTAAGGACCAATGACAAGGGCTCGAGAAAAAGGATAAAATGAGATTTAAAGAAGATAATTGTTGTCATATTCAAAGGTGTGATCAATTTGAATTTAGAAGAATCCATGATGATTAATTAATACATGTGGAAGACGTGGACTTCAAAGGATTTAATTAAAAATTATGTTAATTTAATTATTTTTAATAAAAAAAAATGATGTTGGCTATTACTAGTTTTCTAGGTTTTATTTAGCATCAGAACTTGTTTTATTTAGTTTGATAATGTTTTGGGTCTCTTAGTATGCAACCAAATTTCCTTTTGGACTGAGCCAATTTAAACTCATTGTAATAAATTATTACGACAATTTTGAGAAGAGTAGAATTGAAGGCTAAACATTATTGTGTAAGCGTATGACTCTAGAGTTTTTGAGTGAGTCTATTATCCTTGACCCTATCAAGAGGCCAACTCTTGTGGCGATCATTTCTTATTGGCTTATCAATCTTTGATTGTGGCGCTGTCTTTCCCTTCTTAACTTATCAATCTTTGATTGTGGTGTCGTCTTCCCTCTTTCCCGCTCCCAAATTTACGTTTTATTTTCTACAGAATTCGTCACTTTTCTCATATCCATTTCTCATATTTTACTCATCTTTTTTAGTGATTTTTAAGCCTAAATTGTGATTCAAAATGTGATTTTTCACCTTGTTTTTGAATTATTAAATTTTAAGTTTTGTAGCTCAAGATACAAGAGTGCTTTCATTGAGCATGGGTTTTAGAATTATTTGGTTTATGCTTAATTTTCCAATATGTTTTGAGTTGATAATTAAACTCAAAATCGTGACTTAGGCAATAAGGGTTGAGGTTGTCATCAATTGGTCATGACAATTCTATCCACTTTGTATGGAAAAATCCATGAGATTTGTCAAATTCAAGATTTTTTTCACATAAAAACTTTATCCATTCAATAACTATAAGGTTAATTAATAAAGTTATAAATCAAGTTTGGCATTCATTATTCCCTTAGGATGGCTTTTGTAGAGGATGTTGGTAAGGGTGAGGTGAGGTAGCGAATATGTTAAGTGAGAGAAACCCCTAAAGGCTCGACATGCGTCTCTACTACTCTTGCACATTAACGAACCTTTGATTCTTATTGATAGCCTTAATTTCTTAATCAAAGATTTCATGAGATAACTAACCTATATAATAAAGTTTGAGTAATGGGAAATTATTAGAAAGGACAAACTTTTTATATCATTGGACTTATCAAAGAAAAGCTTTTAGTCAAACTCAATGACCATATCCTCAAGTTGGTCTTTATCATTTATCTAGTTTCCAACTAAAGTCAATCAAATAAAATTTTTCCTTCTTCTCACAATAATGGTGCAATGGAAATAATTGGAATTTCTCTCTGAATTTTAGCCATATTTTACATCCAGACTTCTAGAACTATAGGAGTTCCTCTCTAAAGAAAATATCTTCGAACATCATCCACAACTAACCTTGGATTTTAGTAAGAAATGGATTGTCCATCACTTAAAAGCGGAGCCTTCCTCTGCTCAGTAACGTATCAAAAAAAAATTTTGTTCCAATAAATTAGGGACTCTTTAATTTTTTTTCTTATGATGGTTCCACGTTGTATCATGTCAACATTATGAATTTATAAATATTGATACTTATTTGACAAATACAATATTAATAACTAGATTTAAACTTAAAATCTCATACAAACTACCTTAACGTCTCACTCGTCTGGTAAGTAATGACAACTAAAAAATAATTGATGTTTTTTACAAATTTTTCACTTATACTTATCTTTTTCACCTTTATTTTCATTTTGTTTTTAGAGACATATTTTTGTACATAAATTTCACACATAGTTATTGTTATTTTAATTTTTGTAAAATATTTTTTTTAATGTGAGTATAAAAATAATAAATATTTAAAAAATAAAGATAAATGCAATATCTCTAAATTTTAAGCATATTTATCTCAAGACTTTGAAACTATAAAAATTCTTTCTTAAATAAAATATCTTCAAACTCCAACAATTAACCTTGAAGATGAATAAGAAAAAAATTTAATTTGTCACTTAAAGTTTTCTCTAAATTCCCTGAAGTCATGTAGAGTTTTCTTTCTCTTCATAATGTGCCAAGAAACATTGTTGTTCCAAAAAATCATGGACTCTTTAAATTTAAGCATATGCAATGATTTCATGTTGTTTCATGTCAAAGTTGTGAATTTATAGATTTATGTACTTATTTGATAAATCTAATAATAGTAATGAGATTTGAATTTAAAAAAATTTGTAGAAGCTACCTTAAATCCTTACTTGTTTAAAAAGTAAGGATCTTTTAAAAAATTATTGATATTTTCTGCAAATTTTTCATCCATACTTATCTTTTTCACTTTATTTTTTTTATTTTTGAATAAGTATTCTTTGTACATTAATTTTGACACAACATTGTTACTTTAATTTTTGTGAAGTATTTTTAGAATAGATTACAAGAGTCATATGAGGTTTACAAGGTAATTTTATTTTATTTTTAGTAAACTGTATTTTTAATTTTTTATTTACTTTAAACAGTTGATGACACTAAATAAATTAATAATTATTTAAATCAATAATAAAATAATTACACATGATTATTCTATCAAATTTTTTATAATATAATAAATCATTAAACTATTAACATAATTATGACATCATGTTATTACTAAATAGTAAGAATTAAAAAATATAAAAAATATCAAATACAATTTATAAAAAAATACAAAAGATACGAGTGAAGTAAAAAATTGTCTCATGTTATATACAAGAAAAAAATTAGAAAGTCTTTTTTAATGTTATAAATCATAAAAATATCAAATATAATAAATAAAAACTTCAAGAAAACAAGTGTAATTTACTATATTTTTTAAATGTGTACATGAAAAAAGAAATGCTAAACAAGAAATAAAGATAAATGTGCATAATCTCGAATGCAATATTTAAAACTTGACGTTGAAATAATAGAAGAACTTTGCTTTTGTAGCGTTATTATTAAGTTTCAATCAACACACTACAGATAAAAAAAAAAACCACAAAAATTACACTTTTAGTAGCTGCAAGTTGTTCAAGAAAGCCAGGGCAATCCAGTCTATCTGCACCGGTGACCAACGCACCTGGTTGATTTCAGCTGATGATCCATACCACATCACTGGCTCCACATCACAACCATTCCCTGATGGGAACCCTGTGTCCATCACCTCCCAAATGAAGGCCCTTGCATCATCACTAACAGAGCACAAATGTCTTCCAAAATCTGGGGACCATGACACAGCATTAACACATGTCCTATGTTTACTTAACTCCATATATGGTGTGGTTGGTAGCCTAATATCCAATATTACCACCTTGTTGCTATCCAGTCCAACGGTGGCCATGAATCTCGGGTCACTTTTATTCCACTCCAAACGAAGCAAGGGACAATCCTGCACTGGATTTTCATATATTATGGTCGATTTTTCCTTGTCCCTCAAGTCAAACACCCTGACCGAACCATCACCTGACACGGAAGCAAAGACATTAAACCCTCCCCATGAAATGTCATACACTTCTTTATCATGTGCCACTAATTGTGCCTTCATGATTTCCCTTTCAATGTCCCAAATGGTGCATGTAGTGTCTACGCTAGAAGTGGCCACAAGACGGGTATCAAACACGGCCCAATCAAAAGAGGTAATAGCTGAGTGATCACTAACTTTGTTACCAATTAGAGGGGACTTTAGTTGAATGTGGTCTTCGTGAATTTCCCACAGTCTTAAGTTGTCACCTGATGTGGCAATGAGGTCTGGATTCGTGTCATCCTCGGAGGGGAAGAACATGATGTTTGTTGGTGCATAAGGGTGGTCAAACACCAAACGAGGGTCGGTGGTGAAATTGAATGTGTCGTGGTTGAAGTGGACAAGCTCAACCTTGTTGGTGTAATCTTCCAAGTAACTACCAATGGCAATGCGTGGGTTCTTGTCACGGCGCATTGACCATGCTAGAGAGGAAATAGGCCACTGAGCAACATAGGTATGGACTCCTTGTTTTGTCTCTGTATGGCTTTGCATGGTGAAGTTAACTTCAATGGAATCCATAGGAAAGCCAAGAAACTTCTGCGTGGTAAATTCGCATGTGTAAGTCAGAAACTCTCTTTTGATTTTCGTTTTAGACTACGCTTTATTATATTAGATATATGATATGTATTAGGATTAGATGAGTAGCTTTTAATTAGTTTAAGCTATAACAATTAACTAATTTTTAACATAATTATAATTATTATAGCTTAAACTAATTAAAAAGTTACTTTTTCTAATCCTAATGATATGATAGTCCAATTTTATGTGTAATGTATTATTTTTAATTTGATTCTATATGTTAAATCTCATCTAATGAAAGAATGACAATATATAGACATATTTATGTATCAAACTCTTTATTAACTTTTTTAATTTTTCCTGATCTTATTACATTACATATCATATATATAAAAGTCTCTCTAAATATAGAATAAAATTTAGTTTCTACCAAACTTTTACCCTAATGAAAGCATATCATTTTCAGGAAAAATAAATAAACAATGATGTCCTAAAAAGAATCGTGTGTGTGTGTTTTTAGAATATAACTTGACTTCAAGAAATAATAGACACGGGAAATCGTTTTAAGAAACTATGAATGTTACAATATTTAATAACTTTGCTTGATAATTATTTTGACGAAAGAAAATAAGGTACGGGGCTGAAAATGTGAGCCGCTATAGAACACGAAAGTAGATCTAATATATATAGAAGAGACAGAGACACTAAAACACAGTGTAATTGTAAATATGTTTGTCTTAAAAGATAAGTTAGAAAAGGGGCTTACAAGTTACAATTCTCAGATCCCAAAGCCTCCGGTGTTAGCTTCGTGCAGTGTTGAGTACAATCGCGATCGATGGCATGGGTATAGAAGGGGCAGTGGCAAAGGAATTATAAATATCAAAGCACCACCAGTTTTCCCTAGCAAGAAAGGGAAGGGAAGGTGAAACTAATGGTCAATCATTTCTAGTTTGGTCAGCCTTTCTAAGTATGTTGTTCAAGAATTTAAACACGTTTGTAAAATCAAATTTTCCGTGTCGTAAGACAACTCTCCAACCGTGAGATAGGTACTAATTAAGAATATCTAACAACAAGCATTCTAAGAGGCGAGAAATTTGTTTCTACTAATGTACGAAATTCAAATAAAATAAAGATGGATGGAAGCCTCTATTCTAAATCACACTCGGTGAAAGAAATAGAGAGAAGAAAAATAAATATTAATGTAATGAATAATATATGATATAATAATAAAAAGATTAAAAAAAATATAAGTATTAATGGAACATTTGGAGTCAAAAAGTGTCAACAAATCATTACTCGTTCAAATATCCTTAATGAGGGAATAGGGGTTGAGAGCTTCGTGCCATTAAATTAGTTTTATACTCGAAATTTTTTGGTATTCGTATTTATTCACATTTTAAATATAAATAATCATATAATGATTTACTTTGTTTAATTTATCCTACCTTCCGTTCTTTTCTTTTGGGGATTTTAAGTAATCTTCATCCAACACTTCTATTAATTACAAAATTTAGCGACTAAAACATTTCATTTCGATAGCTTACGTCAACTTTCAATTCGTGAGTTATACAATATAATTAAAAAATAACATTAAAAAATAATTTTAATACTGTGTTTTTAAACTTTATCCCGAGGAAATTGATTTCTTTCAAAATATAAAAAGTAAAAATAAGAATGTGTTTATCTTTAATTAAAAAATTTAAAAATTATATATTAATGGTATAAAATTTTTTACTATTATTTAATCGTAAAATATCATATATCATAAGTTTATTAATTTTTATAATAATTACATGAAAAGTTGTATTTACTTTGATTTCTGCTTTAATGATATTGTAAAAGTAAAATTATTATTCATTAAACTCATTTTATTGTCTCATTTTATACATTTCTTTTTATTTCACATAGGCTAAATTCACTTCAATGGTAATTCATTCGATAAACTAAAAGTAAATAATGCCTCTCTTTTTTTTACTTTTCATGTTTAAAATATATTATAGTTTATAAAATATACATCAAACGTTTTTACAATCAAAACTAAAACTCTCTTCTAACTTTCAACGTCTCACGACGTCTCTTCTATTAGTTGAACCAGCATTTCTATATAACCGGGTACAAGTTTCAATCTTTCCGGAAGCCCCAATAATTGAAACTTTTTTTTTTTACCAAACTTTTAATTTACAGTTAAACGTAAAGATATTCTGTCAAAATAAAAAAGTTGAGCGTAAAGATGAAAAAAAAAAAAGTTAAGCGTTAAAATTACTATAATCAATTTGATTTGTTTCTTTTTATAAAACTTATCATTATAAGTTTGTTTTAATCGAGGTATCTTTTGGTTATGAGTTAAATATAAATATTTTAAGAGATGTTTAGTATAAAAAAAAAAAATTATGTTAAAAAATTATTATTTTTTGAAAAATATGAATCTTGATAACTATGATTATTTTAAATAATTAAATTTTATTTAGTTGGTGTTCTTACCGAATTTGAACGAGGGTTGAGATTGGATGATACTTCCTCCGAGTCCTCTGTATGTGATGGGTGATGGTCCTTGTAAAAACATTTTAAAATTTAAGTCAATAGAGGCTCTAGAAGTTTTGGTATCTCCAAATGAGAATTAGTGAAAATGTACCTCAAAAGTGTTCCTAATATGTGTATAAATAAGAATTATATATCTTCTTACCAAGTTTCCTAATATATGTGTAATAAATGTGATTAGTGAGGATTAATGTGATCTTCTCATTTGTTTCCTCCTTTCCCTAAATAATTGTTGAGTGTTTGGCGATCAAACTCCAGTCAAAGTAGCACACATGTCTCCCAACTATGGGGCAAGTCGAAAGAAGTTAAGGAAAATGCATTATGATGGTTATATCGAGTTTGGGTAATACACATGTCTCTCAACTCCAATGCGAGTCAAAAGGAGTTAAGGATAATGCTTTAGTATGGTTACACCGAATTCGCATAGTACACATGCTTCCTGACTCCTTAAGTAAGCATACTCGAGTCATGACAAGTTTGAGTCCAGCTTATCATTTTGAACTCGACGTGGATGTGCCAATGTAGCATGCGACACCTTATTTTACTAATGGTAATGATGTTCATTATTAGTTTCTAACAATTTTTGGGATAACTAAGGGTCGTAAAACCTCTATCATTTTTGTCATTGACGTGAATGATCAAATGGTGTAAGTTTCAAGATCTCTTGGGTTTAGAAATTGTACCTGACATCTTTAAAATGAAGGTGCGCAAGCTTTTTTCATTTCTTCTTTGTTTTTGCCTCCATGGTCTCCTTTCTCTCTAACGAATCATTCATCGATGTTTACCTCTCTTACAAGTACACTACCTTTTGGATTTCTTCTAATGTCTTCCTTTAACCTAGGTTCTCATCGTTCTAATGGTGGTAGGATGTTGTCTCCTAAGGTAACCCCCATTGGAGAACATTCTAATGATGTACCTTTGCCATCTTCTTATATTTTTTAACATGGTAGTAATGGCAACTTGGGGCTGCAATTGTTGGCAAAGTTATCGTGGCTAACACTAATGGGGCGGAGGTGGTGGAGACCTCTACCCTTGTCAAACTATAATGGTGCAAAATGTGTCCTCCAAAGTTTATCGTAGTGATAGAATAGTCCAAGTTGATCCGGTGAAGACGACTATGATCTCTACTTGACCTCAATTGATACCATGTGTTATAATGGAAGATGTGTTTTCTAAGGATACTAACAAAAGCCCTTTGTTTCCTTGTTGAGTTACTCAACCCCCTTTGCCTGTTATATTTAATTTGAGAGTCCGAACGGCTAAGGAAACATTTCCTCTAGTGACCCTTCCTACGAACCAATGGGTTCATGGTGAAGCGGTTATGTACTTCTTTCACTTTCAATCACACGATGTATTAAATGTTTTTTTGTGTGAAGTTTTCTTATGTTATCACAATCAAAAGAATGTCGTGATTCCTAAACATTGAGGCTTAGAAGAACATTTGTTTCTCTAAGCAACTAAGGGTGAAGTCCCTTTTACATATGTTTATGAAACATTTGTCTGAGACTTAGGTATGATTGTCTCTTCAACCAGTTCAAAATTGAAATACTTTGCAAGCTTAAAGTTGCTCCGATCCAACTACATCCTAATGTTTAGGTTATTATGTGTGTATTCTACATATTATATGAGTATTTGTGTATTACTGCTACTGCCCCTAATTTTATTCACCATTACTCAATCAAAGAAATAAAGAAAGGGGGTGGGCCTCCCTTGTTGGGGTACCCAAAATTTCTCTCCATAGCGTACATATAAGATTTTATAAGAATTTCAAGGGCGGGTTCGTCAAAGTAACCATGGTCCAAAAGGGAAATTTGAGTTTTTTGGTGTGGATGACAAGCCTATATTTCCATTGTATTGGACTAGAAAGTTTGATAAGTTGTTTGGTTGACAAGTAATAGACATTAGTAAAGTTGACTAAGACATATGATAACCCTTCATAAACTTTCTCTATTTTTATCAACTTGGTTGATATTAGGAATTTCTCTCTCCGATAGTCAACTGATTAATTGAGATTGCAAGTTTTTGTAGTTTCTTTATGTTTAAGTGTTTGTTTAACCAATTAACTATTATTTTTCTTGTTGTAGTGACAGTGGGCTAAATTTAGTATAAGAATGAAAAAAAAGGGTTCTAATAAGAAGGCATCGGTTTTAAGCTAGTGGCGTACACTCCTACAATGTCGATGGTTCAACCAACTATTGAGAAAAGGAAAGGTCCTAAGCTTGTTATTACTGAGACTCAAGCCAAGAAAACTTGGTTTGATCAAGCAGTTCGGGGCTTTTCTTATATTAGCTTGGAAAATAATTTTGCCTTCATTTTGATTATGGATGACAATATGTCTTTTTAGGGTTGGGACTTTAATCTACAGAGTTTAATCAATCATATTTCCCTTAGTCAAGCTAACCAAAAGATGCTTATCAAACTTGACCCTCTTGATTCTGTGTACGCCTTTTCTTATTTTTAAAGTTTGCTCATAGGCAGTCGAGACCAATTTGTTCTTTTTGAATTCTTTGGAGGAGATTCAAAAAGGATTAAAAAATGCTCAAGAAGAGTTGAATTTAAGGAAGAGGCTCTATATACCAAGGTGGAATAGACTGAGAATTTTGCTGAGTTTCAACAAGTAGAGGTGGAGAAGTTGAATAAAACATATCAAGAAACTGTTGAATTTGGAAAAAAAAAAAGAGTGATTGGATCCAGATGATGCTACTTTCAAAATAATGAAGAGTCATGAGATAGTTTTTCAAAAGGCACTTGCTAAGTGGCTTTTTTGTCAAAGATGCTTACCTCTCTTCGTTTAGTGTTGATAAAGATGTCAATGCGATCTAGTGAATGAATCTTAGATTCCTAATGAGTCATAATTATTTTTAGAACTTTTGTATTGAACTTCGATTTATTTATACAAGTGTACTTCAATTTATTTCATTTACTTAATTGCATTTTGATTGTGCATAATGCTTGTGTTTAATTTACTCAATTTCATTTAAGTGATATTGTCGACCTATTTGTTTCACTTAAGTAGTTGTTACTTGTTACTTTGTTTGTTGTAAATAGTCGTTCCATCAATTTACCTATTTTGCTTTGTTATTTGCTTAGGCAATCAATACTTGTTTCTCACTTTTGTTTAAGTAGTTGTATCATTAATATACTCGTTTTGGCTAAGTAGTTGCATTTAGATCTACTCTTTTATTTATACATACACAAGTATATGAATTAAGTTGAACACCTATTTTTCCTTGTTTCTCTTTGGGATATAGGGAGAAATTCTTTGGAAATTCTATTTGAATGAAAAGTCTATTGTATTTCATAAGCAATTAGTGAGTCTCATTAAAACCTTCACGACTAAAAAACCCATTTTTTTAAGGGAAAAAAACTAAGGTAGGAAAAATATTTCTTTGTCTTATTACAACTTTAATTGTAGTAAAACTTCAAGTGTGAAACATTCCAAGTTTTGGGTATGTTATTGTTGTCTAAGTGTTCTAATCAATAAGCACTCCATTCTTTAAGGATTCTTTTACTCAAAATGGGTCATCCCAATTTGCAATAATCTTTCCTTCAATATCTTTCCTTGCTTCCTTGCAACTTCTCCAAATCAAATCTTCAATTTGGAAATTGTTTTGCCAAACTCTACTGATGTACTTTCATTTGAATCTTTACTTACTAACTTCCACTTGAATTAAGGCTTGTTCTCATGATTTTTTAGTCATTTTAGCTCATTTTTAAGTTCTTGATTATTTTTGTTTTCTTTAAAACAATTTCTCCTTATTGAGGGTTTCTTCGCTTCTACCAAAATCATGGCATTTGTTCCATACATGAGACAATAAGGGCATCGAACGAGGAGTGCATTGGTAGGCCAGCAACATTCTTGGGAGCTTATCCAGCTAGTTACCTTTTCAATTTCTCTATTGCTTTTTCAATTCCCTTAATATAACTTTATTGGTTACTTCTGTCTGACCATTGGATTCAAGGTGTTATACCAAGGTCACTTGATGTTGAATGCCTAAGTCTAAGTAAAGCTTTTCTTGATTTTTTTGTGTGAACTATTTTTTGTTATTTGAAACTATTGCCTATGGGATTCCACAATGGTAAGTGTTGTTCTTCTATACAAACTTTTATAAGTTACTGGTGGTGATAGTAGCAAGTGGTTTGCCCTCAATCCACTTCGTAAAATAGTCAATACCTACTAATATGAATTTGATTTGTTTCTTAGCCATAGGGAATGGATCGAGTATATATAGGCCAAGCGTTGCAAAAAGGCTAAGGAAAGATAATTCCATGTAGCTCTTATTCCGGTAAATGATAAATTCCTATAAACTTTTGACATTCTTAACATTTATGCACATACTTGATGTAGTCTTTTTGCAAGGTTGGCCAATAGTATTAAACTCTTATGACTCATACCATCATTAATATTCTCCCTGAATGTAGTCCGCAAATTCTCTAGTGTTTTTCTTCTAAGACATTAAGAATGTGATTGGCTGAGGCATTTTAGTAAATATGTTCTAAAACCTCGTATGTAAAGGTCATGGTCATTCAATATGTTATAGGACATATGTCTTTTAACTCTTTTGGCTTCTGTTGGGTTATCTAATAGTAACCCATTCTCCAAGAATTGTCAAATTTCTTTCATTCATCCTAGGTCGACCAATGTTGTGTAAATTGCTACCTAAAGACTTTGTTTGAAAATTGTTTCCTAGGTGATTGTTTTATGTTGACCCTACTATCTCTTACTTGTCAATTTAGACAATTATGCTCAACTGTTTTCTTCCCTGAGAATTTGGTTTATTTAAAAATTATCTAATGACTTTGCCATTTGCTCAACTATATGATAATATTGCAATAATCATGACTCTTTTATTTGAAAAATTATCTGCATTTGACTTATCATCGATTGCAAATCATTGTGACACTTTATTGCTTTTACTTCAACTTCTTTGGCTAACCTTAACTCGACCGATAGTGCTTCATATTTGGCCTGGTTGTTGGAAACTAAAATATCAAACTTTAGTGATTGTTCTAAGATAACACCTTACAGACTTTCTAGTAATGTGTTTGTTCTTCCTTTGTCGTTATTAGACGAACCATCAACATACAATGTCTAGACTCCCAACATTGTTGGTGTAATTACTAATTTTGCCATGAAATTGGCCAAATATTATGCTTTTATTGGATCTCACAGTTCATAGCTTATGCAAAATTATGATAATTATATTGATCGTGCGATCATTCATTTTGTTAATGTAAATTTTTAGAATTGAGGTGTCTATTTTTATAATAATCTGGTGACTTTAAAAATATGGTCGGATATGTCACGCCATCATTATTAATGATATTGTCAATATTTTAATAATTTGATATTGTCTTTTTGCATTATTCATCATTCTATTTACATAGTAGAGTAACATATGAACTTGATATATTTTTTGTACCAACATAAAGCTAATAGCTTGTTCCAAATTCGCTAAGTACACATAAAGATGGTTACATTGTCAAGAATGCTTTCAATGCTTTGAATGATGTTTCCCAGGCCTTGTCTTATTGGAACACTATTTGCTTCTTTAACAATTTGAATAACAGTTTTGCCTTCTCCGCCACTTTCGGAAGAAACTGATACAAAAAGGTTAGTATTCCGGTTAGTCGTTGGACTTCTTTTAAAGTATTTGAACCATGCATGCTAATGATAATTGAACATTTTTTATGTTAGCTGCAATGTCTTTGTGTGTTAGCATAAAGCATAAGAATGATTTCTCTTACAAAAACACATTTTTTAGGATTCAACGTCATGTTGTGTTTTTTTAATTCTTGAAATATTTATTCCAAGTCTTCTGTGTGGGTTTTCACATCAGAGTTCTGTACCATCATGTTGTCTATGTATACCTCAAGGTTAAGGCCAATCTAATTGACAAAAAATTTGTCCATCAATCATTGATATGTTACTTTGACAGTTTTGAGTATGAATGACATCACTTAAAAACAATAATTTGCAGCTTTTGTCATATAGGTGGATATATCCAAATTTGATTGTGTCCTAAATATGTGTATAGGAAATTCAACAAAGGATAACCATAAGCTTCATCTATCGATTGGTCAATGTTAAGCAAGGGTTATGTATCCTTAGCACATGCTTTATCTAAGTCTGTGTATTTTGTGCACATCCTCCACTTGCCACGCATTGACAAACCAGGTGAGATATTTAACTTTTTTTTTATGAATACGGTTGCCGTGAGATTTTTAGCTTTTTCTTCGACTACTTTACCTTTTTCAACCTCAAGTTTTTGTTTTCTCTTAACCACGTACTTTGCTTCTAAACAGATTGCTAGATGGCGACAATAAAATTTATGTTTGACATGTTAGCTGCAATCCGCGTGAATTTGATATAAATTAATAATAAATTTAATTTTACAATAATTAATATTAAACAACTTAATATTAATTGTAGAATATTTTAAAGTTATATTTAAATGATTTCATTATGCTTACAAAATACAGTATAATTACTTTTAACTTGTAAATATAAACATATATTTTAAACGTTTAATAATTTTTATAATAAATTCTATCTAACATGAAGATTGTTAATAATATAGGAGTATTTTTAATTTGATGAAACTCGTATAAGACGCATTTAATAGATAGATTCACGTGAATTTCATTCATTGATACAATATATATGAAAAATAATTATTAAATTTATTTTGACAAAAATTATAAAAAATTATTTTCATAAATTTAACTTCGCTCACCTTAAATTAATTTTATAGACCAATGAAATCTAATCCAACACTTTAATTTACTGTGCAATTGGATTTAATTTGTCTGAAACCTGATTTTGCCAAAATCCAATCAAGCTACTTTGAAGTAAGAACCCGTGCATAACACGAAAATAATCACAGTTTATATTGAGCATAATATAAAGTTAATATTTATGACAGTTGTCGTAAGTTTCTAATAAATAATGTTAATGTTTAAATTTTTTAAATCGGTACTCGATAAATATAATTTATTGGAATAATACAAATGTGGACCTTTTAAGAAAATGTGAATAATATTAATTTATTCAATAAAAAAACTTTACATCCTTCATTTTTAATAAGAGTGTCTAATAAGTCAATTAAT
>JAMLFT010006429.1:0-16063 GCA_026544285.1 Pachyrhizus erosus
ATATTAATTTTAGTGAACTTTTAATGTAGGTAAAATGAATTAAAGAAACTTTGCATGTTTAATATCTAAATCTACATGATTAGTGTGCCAAATTAGATGTCGAGTGTGTATTACTAGTACGATTTCTAAAAAGTCACAACACAAAGCTTACTTGTTATACTTGCAAATATGGATCATTTCTAATGTTAGGTTTGAGTGAAAATTTTTATAAAAGTGAAAAGTAAAGAATGATGAAAGTTTTTTAGACTCTCTAAAGAAGTGAAAGTTATGAAAACACTCTAATGTTGAAGAATCAAGGGATTGAAACAATTGTTGAAAAGTCAATAACTTATTCCTCATCTATCTCTTATAAATTTATTTTTCTTTTTCTCTATGAATTTTTAAATTTCTTTGGAGTAAGTTAAGATGAATTTTAATCTTAACCTTTTGTAATTGAATTATTTTTTCTAAATTTCAACTCATTTTATTTTATTAGAGTTGGTCCCTTAAGTTTTTGTTCAGTGTTTTCTTGAAATCGATTACCTTTAGAATGAATTAGGACTTGGATTTATAATTGAGAAGTCGAAATTTGAGTTTGCCTTAGTCTATGGAGCATGTATCGCTTATAAATTGGAATAAGACTTGAGTGCATACATCTGTTATGATTTTTTAAAATTAATCCTTGTTTCTAATTAAATTTACTTAAAGAATTAAAGTTCATAATTGACACTAAAAGGATTGTTTGCCAAGTAACTAGGAGTCAACCAGTGGGTCCATCATATTTTGGTCATGATTTTGATTAAGGCATAACAAAATTTTGCTATGATTTTTTTTTTCTTCTTCTAAATTTGTCTAAGAAATTCCAAGACTAGTAAAGGAAATATGAATTTAGAATCCTCAAATTGCGTCATGCTTCTGGACCCATGACTAAATGTTCGATTTTAATTTGCAAAGAGTCAAGAAGTGGCGCTAAAATAGGCAAATGATGAAAAAAATTGTTAGCTAACAATGATTTTAAAAACAACGATGAAATTATTGATGTAAAGAAATTGAATTATTTTTTTTAAAAATTTCAACTCATTTTATATGATTGTTTTTCTTTTCCTCTACGAATTAGTTTTAATTTGTTATTTTCTTTGGACTTATCAACACTTATCATGTTAGTTAATATTTTGCTTTTAATCAAATTTATATTTAGATTTTGTTTTTCGATTTTTTGTGTTTAAATAATTATATGAGATCACCTCAGTCTTTTTCAATTTTTTCCTATGCTTATATCACATAATGACATAATTTTAGCATAATATCTATTTGTATTTTTTATAGAATACGAATGATTTCAAATTATTAATACTTTTTATATTTATATACTGTGTAATTGTTAGTGTAAACAGATTTAAGTAATGGTTTAGGCTACATTGCTAAATTTATTGCTTCGTATATTATTTTTAATTTATTTTCAATAAAAATGATTAGAAAATTTGCTGAAAAATAACAAGAATATGTCTGAAAATTATGTAATTATTATTGTATATGATAAAATATGTTTTTAGTTTTTATATTTTTATTAATTCTTATTTTTAGTTGCTAAATTTTCATATTAAATATTTAATTTTTGAACTTTATAAAATATTTATTTTTATTTATAAAATATGTGCTTTTAATTAATAAATTTTACAAAGTACATAGTTTTAGTTTTTTCTTATATGTATTTTTTAAATTGATTAAAAATAATAAGATACTAAAAATACTTATTTTATAAAATTAAGAATCAAAATGTTGAATGTAAAAATTGAAAATAAAAATTTATAAAAATATATAAACTAAAAATTTATTTTACTTTAATGTATATACAGAAAAGTTTTTAAGAATTTGTTTAATAAGATGTTTATTAAAAAAATATTGTTATTTCCAAATTATATTGTTGTAAATACAAATTTTTAAGATTTTTTTCAGTACATTATAAAAACTATCTAAACTTTTTATAGATATTGTTGTTATTTATTATCTTTTTATCAATTGTATGAAACTCGTCCGTACATCACGAGCATGAAACTAGTTAAATTATATATTGGTAGCTTTCTTTGTTGTGCTCTTTCATGGACTAATCAAAACAAGATATACGCATCAAAATAAGAGAAATTGTTCAATTGATAAAATGCTAGTTTATTAAAAGTTAGATGGCGAAATACATATAATTTCAAAATTTGAATATTAAAATGTATAAATTTCATAATTTGGTAAAATTTACAAAAACATAAATGATGGATGAAAAAAAAATTAAGGCTATTATAATTTGCATATTTACCAATCGCATCGCTTTCATTAGTTGACACTCAAACTATTCGTATTCTGTAGTTCACAACTAACAAATAATATTTCTTTAGTGAGTCTCTTTCTTTAACGCTAACAAAATAATTGAGAGACGACTCCTTCGTTAAAAATTCAAAGTATAGAAGTAAATGTAAATAACAACTTAATGAAAGCAACCGGCTTTACAACTATAAAAGTAACTTAATTAAATGTTATTCGATAATTATGAGATGAAAGATTATTCATAGGTATGATCATGAAATTTATTAAAATAAAATAAAAACATGTTAATATTTTTTCATAAAATTTATTAAAATAAATTTAAAAAATCATGAATCACTTTTATAAGTTGAAATAAAGTTTTACAAATTGTGAACTACGTTAATTAATTAATTAGAAAGGTATTCCCAGTTTCTTCGTTGAAAATTCAAAGTATAGAAGAAGCTGTAGATAGCATATGCCTGTTATCACTTTCTTTAGTTTCATGAACGGATAATCATTTATAGTTGTTGCCGTGCCGTTTCACGTAGTAGTTAGCAGTCCTACCTTTGAAAGATGTGGTTTGGTGTAAGAAAAGTTAAAATTCAATATAACAAATTAATATATCATGTTGTAACAACTTGGAGATCCTTTCGATCACCTATGTTATATATACACACACCAAATTTTAACTTATTTTAGTAACTACTTTTTCTTTTAAAAACTGAAAAAATAAACTTTGAATTATGGTGAAGCAATCATTCACTAGGTACTTATTTATAATGGTTATCAGTTTTAAGTTTTTAAAATTTTAATATAATTTATATTTTAAAATTTTATGTTTAAAATTAAAACTGTAAAGTTACAATTAATACGGAGAAGCATAGTTTTAAGAATTAAATTAAAAGGCCAAGACACTAATTCGGGATCATCCAATTGACGAGACCTATGTAATTAGATCTTCTTACCTTTCTGGCTTATCTTTTATATATGTATTTTGATTATCTTTTCTTATAGAAGAAAATTGTCGGTGGACAGCACAGCAGAACCTCTAGACTCCAATGACGGCAGCAACCTACTGGGGCACAACTTATTACTGTGACACAACTCATTGAATTCTTCCAAAAGGTGGGTGGGGGGAGGAGTAAGAATTTTATCGGGCATGTTATTTTTTGTGCATTTCACAATCACCATGCATTATTTTATATCTATTTGGCTTAATGTCAGAGAATAAGAATTGCCCTTTAAAGGCCATTTTACAATATCATATTGTTGCCTTCCCTATATAAATATTCTTCTCTCTAACACTTCTTTCTTTAAGAATATTTCAATCCGTGGGGTAGGTACACATATTGACTAGGGAAACTTCTTCTGTTCAAACGAAATGCATGCAGCACATGCCTAGGGAAATTCCAATTCAACTGTGTTCTAATTTAATTGCCTTTATATACTATTGGGTATTGTTATCCTTCCTTCATCTTTCCTTTTGTCAATATCTTTCACTCTGTTTTCATCTGTACACATGAACAAGTATTTTATTTGCTATATGGCCCAGTTCACCAGAGGAGGCATTTAATATATATATATATATATACATAATATTTTATAGTATTTATCATATGAAATAAAATAAAACAGTTGGCTTAGTAGTCGGTACTGTAAATACATATTAAAAGGTGTGCATTCATGCACTTGCACTGACACTGAGGATGTATTCTGAACTTTGACTGAACGTCCCAACAAGATCTTCTTGGGACTTCTAAAATTCCCGAACTTATCTAGTACCTTTACTTTTTACTCTCTAGATCTGCTAACAACAATGTTTAGTACTACATAAAACTCAAATAAAATATTCATATATTATAACATACAAAATATTTAACATATTTTGTAAGAAACAATGTAATTTTAATAAATAATAAAGTATTAACTTCATATTTTAAAGTACTAATTAATTTTTTAAAATAAATACCTAATCCATTAAGCGCCGAACAAAATTAAAATGCAATATTGGCGAGAAAAGGTTTTCCTTCTAAATTGTGAATATCTTATGATTTTGGGACATATTTTAGCTTTTTTTTTTTTTTTCTTTGTTATGGTTTTAGCTTTCTTTAATCTTGCTAGTTTCGTCTGCGTTGATGTATACCATGTGAAAAAAGACACTAAAAGAGACAAACGGTGATAAAGGCATCGGGGCCAGGGTAGACGACCAACGTTGGAGGTTTAGATGTGAAAATTTTAGAATGGCAAAAAACACCAAACCTAAAGAAGGTAGAAAGAAACTAGTGGACAATGAAAGAAAGGAGCTCGTGGTTTCTAACAGTTTACAAAAAAAGAGAGAGAGAGTAGTGATATGTAAATACTCTATTATTCTAAACATTTTTTATTTTTTATTTTTTTTTCTTATTTCATTGTATTATTTATTATAATTATACTTTTCTATTCTCTTTGTATCTCTAGGTATTAACTAGAGTAAAGATGTTCAAGAATCTTCATTAAAAAAGATTTTTTTAAGCACCAATTAGACAAATTTTGCTGAGTAAGCAATCCCGTGAGAGCATCCTTACCTACTATGTAAAGGCAAACAAAAAATTGACTACTTTAGCTTGAAACAAGACAAATACACGCATTAATCTAAAATTTTGATAAAATAAATTAAAAATATATGAACCCTAAAGAAAACTATTATTTTAGAGAATTTCATCCTATTATATTGATTCTTTACGTTATTCTATCTCCTCTAGCTATATTAATATGGAAAGCAATTAAAAAAGAATCAACAGTGATAATCGTACTATTAATTAGTTTTACATCGGAGCTCATTTTCTTTTAATAACTATTTTTCTTTCTAAAATTTTTCTAAAATTGAATTAAAATATGTAATAAAAAAAATGGACTACTATAAGTAATATACAAGAAAACTGACTTTGAGTTAATGAAATAAATATGATGACTTGTTTTTATTCATATTTATTAAGATATTCCATATGAACATGGATTTAAATTATATAAATAAACTGTGTGAATCGTCTACTAAATTATTATGATGTGTTAAATTCAAATTTATAGATACAGAAAATTTTGATATTAACAACTGCATAAATTAGGATTTATTAAATTTAAGTGATAATTTTTTTATTTTAACCAATGAATCATTGGTAAATTTAGATTAATTTATTATCTCTTGTTATGAGATATGCTTATCAATTTTTTTTCATAATGGTATATGAAAAAATTTATTTGATACCCAACTAATTTTTTTTATTAAGTTGGTAAATTTTGAAAAAAAAAATTAAATATCAAATCACTTGTATCAATAATTTTTTATAATATATTTAAATTTTGAAAAGTACACTATCCTTTCTAAGATTTTAATGTATGCTACAACAACTTAATCTATTTTAATGTAAAGAAGTTTCATAAGGTAATTTTTTTTTTTCTATTTTATGTCTCGACAACTAGCTTTAAATTTTTTATTATAGATTTCGAGACTTCAAAAGATAAAACAGAAAATTTGAATGAACTTTCCAGATTAATATAGTGAAATTTAAAATTAGTTGTTGATCGATGAACTTAAAGATCGAAGAGAAAAGAAAAATATGTTTAAAAAATCATTAAAAATTACTCACTATCACTAATAAAATAATCTAAATTATAATGAAATAATGTACATGATATATTGACGTTTAAAATAAGAGAATAAACATTCTTCAAGAAAAAGTATAATTAACCCATAGACATAAATAATGTTCATAATTAATTACCAAGGCAATGACCCGTCCAACTATAACAATTAATTATGATCCACTATGCTTTGTTTCTCCGCCGTCCACGTCATCTGCGAGACGATGTGTAAACATTTTGCATGTATTGGCAGCAATTCATGATGTGCCTATAAATTGATGGAAGATTTAATTTGCAAATCAAGAACTCGAAATACTCAAACCCTCACCTAAAGAAAACAAAACCAATCGGCACCGTCCTAGCAATGACCAATGGGTCGGCCATGTTTAAAACTTCACTCTAAGCAAAGTGGCAAACCATTACGTGTCATCACAGACATCCATAGAAATAAATGGCCAATGGTTAACCCTTCATGTTGGGCCATTCAGTAGCGTACGATTTAGCTATGCTTCTTCCCTAACCCAGCCTTTTAAAACTGGGCCTGATCTCATGATTAGCCCAAGTTCCAAGTTTCTGAGCCACAGATAATTAAACAAACAACAAACTCTTTACCCTACGCTCACTCAATCAGTTAAAATATCAGCTTCAGGCTACTTGCATAGTTGCATCCCATAAAACAAAAAAGAAAAAACGGGTAGCCTTTACTCTTGAAGACCTTCAAGATCATAATCAATGTTAACGTGGAAGCATTTTGAGTGCGTATTTGAATGAATGTTTATCAAATTGATTTTAAATGATATTGATTTTGCAAAATTGATTATGAAGTTAAGTCATTTTATATTTGGATGTTTCTGTAATAAGTCAGGAGTCAAATTTAATAAAAAAAAATTATCTAATACAAAAACTATTTTAAATTATTTTAATTTATTGTAAATTTATAATTAATTATGAACTTTTCTCTAAAATGAAATCAAACATGTAAAAGTTCATGTAAAATCAATTTTAAATTTAAAATCAATTTTCTGATGTGAAACTAGTATATGCTAGAAGAACAAGATGAATTATATAGTCTACACTTATGTTTTTTTGACTTGGGGAGGGAGTAATCTTGATATTTTTGAACAATGAGCAATTTTGAATTGTTATTCTAAAGTTATTTTTTGTTAAGTTAACACTTCAACATTTTTTAAAACATACTTTTGACAGAAATATATTTACATCGTTTACGATCCAAAACATAAATGTATTTTTGTTGTGGAATAATTTATATTAGAAGTGTGATTTCATAACACAATAAAAATTTATTTTCCTTGAATATTGTGAGATCACATCTCCTAATTACTCAAAATGTATTTTTATTATATATTATATGATAATACACGATAAAAATTTATATTTATTGTATGTATTTGTATAATAAATAACAAATAAGTTATTGTTATATATTATACACAAACAAACAACAAAAATATATTTTTATTGTGTATTATAAATATCCAAACAAAAATAATAGACACTTACAATTGTATCATTTTGTATCAACTATCAACTAATATTAGAAAAGTTTTATCATAAAATTAACAAACAATGATTTCATGATAAAGTGTCATGAAATTAATAGTCTTACAAAAAAATATAAAATAAATAATATCATTATAATGAGTGTCTAATAATATCTAAATATTACAGTTTCTAATTATTAATAAAGAGTTGAAGTGTTGTATAAAATTTAAATATAAAATTTCCATAAATGAGCATCATCATTGTAGTATCTATGTCTTTTAATTAAATCTCTAAGAGAAAAAAAAATGAATAAAGTTAGTAAATCATATATTATAAAAATCATTAAAATTGTTAAATGATGTAATAATTCAACAAATGATATTTTCTCAAAGTTTTGCATGTTTTTGTAAGAGATAATGATGATTGACTTCTAAGAAAAAAAATGTCACATTTTGTAATTTAGATAAATGCATCAACACAAAATTATACTTGGTAGCAATAGTATAAGTCTGAAATGATTGTCAACAAACATAGATCTCTTCAATTAAATCCTTTATTGCTTTGTGTCAAAGAGCTTAGCATATTTAAAGTGTCATCATTTTTAATTATCATGTTAGTGTCATTTTGAATTTTAATTTTATTTTATTTTGTGTTAATTTTAATATATTAATGACTCTATACCCAAAAATTATCTCTATACAAAAGAAAATATACGTTTGACATTAACGTCATAGCAAATCTTTAATTAAAATATGATTGAAATATTTGGACAAAAATTCCACTCTTTTAAATATTTATTGTAATTAATATATATTTTGTTGTAATTAGCTATTATTGCATGATTATGTTAAGGAGAAAACACATGTACATTAAAAAACTTAATAATTGAATGCATATCCACCAATTTTTCTTTTAGAGATAGTTATATGAGAGCTTGTACTAATTGACCTCACCCTGAAGATTGTTTTGTCACAAGATTTGAACCATAAATCTCTCATTTATGAGTATTTATACATTGTTGAGGAGATAAAATAAAATGTCGTCGGCACATCATTATTAATAAATAACATAAATTATAATAAAAAAATTACTTAAAAACATTATAAAGGATCAAAATAAAAAAATATTTCTTAGAGATTAAATTTATGTTTAAGCATATTAAAAAAGATAAATTTAATCTATAAAAATCATTAGTTAACAATTAAAACATTTTTTAGTATAAGATGAATTTCATTCTTAAAATTGTCACTACCAAATATTTTTTAATATTTTCAAAAATATAATTAATTTATAAAAGATATTAATTAGTTTGATCTTTAAAATTGTCATTATCAAGCAATTCGGTTTCTCATATTATACAACAAAACTCATTAACTTTTGATAATTGTAAGTCAATTTAGTCTCCCTTATTCACATTAATTATGGATCTAGTTCATTGATGCATACCAACATAGATTCTAAATAACTAAGGACTGCATTAAAAAGGAAAAAAACTAAGGACTAAATTTCTTTTTCATGATGCTTATTAAGGATTTAATTGATAAACGATTCCAACGTCAAAGACCAAATTGAAGTTTTTTTTTTTAACGTCAATAATCAAATTAAAATACATTATTTTTATACCTTTCGAATTTCTTGTGCTACCTTAGGAGTTAATCCAGTGGTGGACTTATTCAAAAATAGGCTTGCCTTTTATAAAGATTAATATCTTTCTTTTGGAGGTAGACTTACTCTTCTTATTTCATTTTTTTCCAATGTTCCTTTATACTTCCTATATTGTTTTAAGACGTCAAGAAAGTGGTTAAAACTCTAACAAGTTTGTAACATTCTTTTACATGGAGTGAAACAGTTGGCTGTAATATAAAATCATGTGGAAAGTGGAGAAAGATTTATCAACCTAAAAATTGTTATAAATTAGGAGTAAAGAATTTTGAAATTTTCAATGTTAGCCTCTTGGCCAAACGGAAATGGCCTTGTCTTATTAACTATTAAGTTGTTTGGTTTAGTATCTTGGAACATTGATGTAGTTCATTGAATCAAGTGTGTTCCAATGGTAGGTGGAATCCAAAATATTCATTTATTTGGTGGCAAGACTCGAATAAGATAGAGAATAACATTAATAATCTTTTTGGTTAGTTTTCTAATAATTTGGCAATAAAGGTAAAAAGTGAGACAAATATAACATTTTGACATACATCTGATAAAAGAGAGTTTTTCTTAGTAGATGTTTCTTAGGTATTGTCAACTCATAGGATAAGAATTCACTTATATTTGAAATGGGAGAATAGAAATGTTCTTATAGAAGCAAGAGTCATGCATAAAGTTGTCTTACTTAGTTTCTTTTTTTACTGACTAAAAAATGGATGACCCTAGGATATGGACTCATGACAATATCAAGATGTATTGTGTAAAATCTAATTATACCTTCTTAATTAACAAAAATTTGATAAAAATAATCCTTCTCCTTTAGATTTATCTAATAAGTTATGGAAGCGTCCTATGCCTTTTATGGTGAAGGCTTCCTTATAAGAATTTAGGTTAGATAAACTCCCTTCTAAGATTACTCTCTTTAATAGAAAAATTCTTCAAGATGTTTAAGACACCATATATGTGTGTGTGAGTGTATGCATGTTCTTTTTGTAAAAAAAAAAACACAAGATTCTTATAACCATTTTTTTCCTGATAATTATTTATCCAAGTATGGAAACTAGTCTATAAGTGGATAAGATTCAAGGTGGAGTTGTCATTTACCTCCTCATAACACTTTCTTCTTCATGGATGTCGCTTAAAGACAAAAAAAAACAGTTAAAAGATTTTATATATCTTGTGACACACTATGGTGTGATTATTATAGATGTCAAAAAATAAACTCATTTTTCATAAATGTTGTTTTGATTTAATTTTTTTTTTATAATCTTATTAAAGTTCTATGTTGGAGTTGGTTTAAAATTGCTATAGGTAGGAACCTTTTCTTATCTTCAAGTTTGGTGTTTTGTTCTTGTGGTGCTTTAGTTAAATAAATTAGTTAGACTCTTATTTTGTAAATAAACTTTAATATTCTTATTATGCTTAAATATATTTTTGATTTTTGATAAATTTGTGAGTTTTGTTTTTGGTCCTTAATAAATTTTTATTAACTTTTTGATTCTTAATAATTTTTTTATTTATTTTTGGTCCCTAAAGTACTATCTAAATCACTTTATTTATTATTCAAAACAATATCTAAAGTGCTTTAAAGACAAAAATAAAATAAAAAAATTATTAGAGACCAAAAAATTATAAAGAATTTATTAGGAGACTAAAAAAAATTTATAAATTTATTAGGGACCAAAAACATATTTAAGTCTTTTTATTAATATACTACTATTACTTATAAAAAAATTTTATCGAATAGTAAGCATTTAGATTTGCGATTAAAGAAAGAAATATGATTTTTTGATATCCAAAAATTTACTTGACTCCTAAAAAGAAAGAGAGGAAAAAAAAGTATTGATATGATAGATGATATGATAAGAATTGAGAAATAAAGATAAAAAATGAACATAATAAGATATTGAAAAAGTGGAGTGCCCAAAAATCATTACTTAGAAAGAATCTATGAAATATATCAACATGAATGACCTAAAAGTGAAATCAAACAATAACATATCTTAACTAATATATAAATGATGAGAATCATATAATCATAATAATTAAATATAAGATATTATAAGCAAACCCAATTATGAAATAGCTTCTCTTAATAAATTTGGATTATTTTATTTTATTTTTTCAATAAAATTAAAATCATCAATCTTTTTATAGGAAAAAATAAAAAAAATATTTATCTACACATATTATTTATATGTACTATTGTTTTATAAACCAATTATATACTTTCTATTAGTTTAAACCTAAAAAATAACAATTTGGTCCTGTTAATTTTTTTTTGTTGTTAGTCGTTGATTTTTTTTATAATTTTAGACTTAAATATAATTTGGTCCTTAAAAAATAAAATATTTTTTAGTTTTAGTCTTATAAAATTCTTTATTTTAATTTTTACTGTCAAGTAATACTATTATATAATAACATTGATTGTTCATTGTCTTATCATATTATTAAGAAATCTAATAAAACAATCACATGTTATTTTATATTTGAAAAATTGTGTTTTTAAATATTTTTTTATTTACAACAGTTAATAATGTTAGACTAATTAATAAGTAATTTAAAAATTTATTTTAATAAAATAATTATACATGACTATTTTGTCAGACTCCATAATATTGAGATAAATTACTGAATTATCAATATTATTGTTATGTCATTATTTAATGTTATTACTTGATAATAAAAAATAAAATTAAAAAATTAAAAACTAAAATCAATAATTTTTTTTAAAAAACTTAAGTAAAAAATAACTTATGTTTTAGGGATCAAATTTATATTTAAACCTTATTTTTTTGTCATGTTAAAATATATTGACTCTATTAACTTAAGACATCATCACATGATGAAAATTTTATTAGTGCTTGTGATAAAAAAAAATTAAGGAACTAAAAAAAGATTCAAAAATATTTAAAAGATCACTTAATAAAGCTGACATATGATAGGAATGAAATGCAAAATAAATTTTTAGAGACCAAATGCATAAACTATAAATATTTCAAGGATCAACAATAAAAAAATATAGATAAAACATATAATTAAAAAATTTATCAAGAATCAAAATCATATTTAAATCTTTTAATTAAAGATTTATTAGTTTACAACCATCATAATAGATTATTTGATTCCATGACAAGTCTTCAAGCATTTTGCAAAACATTAACTCCGTGAATCCCCTTACAGATATTCAATTGTTGATGAATCATAATTCAAAATCAAGATCTACGCTGATAAAAAGAAATTCAATAACTAAGGGTTTAATAATTAAGATGTTCCTATTTGTTCACATGGTTGTAATGTCTATGTCTTGTACTTTTGTATTCTATATCCAAACATGCGTGTGTGTTCTTCTTAATGGTTTAGTATGTTGCATTACTATAATTATTGGATTTGGAATTTGTTATCTCATATTTTATGAGCATTTAAGCTTTAGAAGCTAAGAATTTTAACCAGAACACTACGATAACTTCTCATATAATTTTCATAAGAATACATTACAAATTATTAATAATTAGTACCCTGGTAAATTTTAATTGAATTTGTTGTTTATGAGACCAACTATACAAAAAAGTCATTCTAACAAAATAGCAGGGGAAAAAATATGGAGATGTAGGAAAGTTAATTTTGTTTCAATTGTCCTAAACAAAACAGAGAAGATAACCTTTGGTCCCCATAGGTTATAAAAAAATAAAAATAAAAAACCTTTCTTACCCACATGCATTAAGATAGAAAAAATTGTATACACAAGCATTGCATTTTTCACATATAAAGTTGGCAATTGATGGGCTTCCCTACATTGTCCAACGCACCGTTACCAGTGTCGTTTTGAAATACAACCTTCAAGTCGTCGCAAAGTGCTAGTATCAATGCGTTTCTCGTGGACATTGTGCTAGATTTGAACGCGACCATGGAAGTCATCCTTAAAGCGAACGTGATGGAGCCACCGACTTGTTCCTTTGCCATGTCTTCTAAGTCCCACTTTGGAAACGACAATCCATTTGACGAGAGTGTCGCATCAATTTGCTTAACCTCACTCCTATCCAACTGAAAATCGGGTATATAACTCACTGCTACTACGTCGTCTTTGTGCAACAAATCCACCTTAAAATCGGAGAACAAACCTCTCAGCCTTTCATTGATGTTTTGAACTGTGATATTAGTGTTCCAATTTGCAGTTAACGTTGGAGTGGTGTTAAAATTGGCCACGGAGAGGGAATTAACCGTGTAAACAGGTAGTTGGGGTTGTAACACTAACGCCATAAGAAGGGTGGCAACAAAGAGGCCGGTGAATATTAAACATGAACACATAATGAAGCCACGAACGAAGGCTTTGGCCCTACCGCCATTGACATTGTGATAGGTCGGTGGAGTGCTAAAGTAGGGGCCTGCGGGGTAATGGTATGGTTGTTGATGGTACTCATTTGGAAATGAGGCATAACCTGGTGGGTAACCTTGGTGAGGCATAGGTTGTGGGGCATATCCTGACGGGTAATACATCATTTGTGGAGGTGCTGCCATCGGTGGTGGTGCATCCCCATGCCCATGGGAAGACGACTCTTGAGGGAACGATTCTTTTGGAAGTCCTCTTCCATCATGAGATGGATCCATCACGATGGTTTCTCTTATTCTCTCTCAACGGTGATGTTGAGAGAAAAAAAGAGAAAGGAAATGGATAACAATGTGATGTTGTTATTTTTTTATGAAAGGAAAGGAAGATAGACAAATATAGATGAACAAAATGCGAAAAGATCGTGTAAGTTGTTTGTTTCTTATTGATTATGTATACATGGATAATTATGTAGATATTTTGAATGTAATTTAGGTATAATTGACAAAGATTCATTACTTCTATTCTAATTTTGTATATTTTATTTTTTTGGAAGTTGTTTGTCTAAGGAAAGCATAATTAGAGGATGATTAATGACGATTTGAACTTGACCTCTTTAACTTATTTATTTTCTTAGACAGGTGAATACCACAGTTTATTAAAAAAAAAATTCTAGGTCAACATACAAACCAAATTAAATCTACCTAAAAATAATAAAATATTAAAACTAAACATATTAATATGTAAAGTTTTTTAAAATATATAAAAATTTATAATTTTATATTCCAATTAACTAACGTGAATATTTCATTCTACATCATCTAATGTTTCTCAACTTATATATAGAGATAAATTGTATGTCTAGAAATGCATAAACTAAATGTGAATTAATACAAACCATTATCATAAATAATGTAAATAAAAGAGCACAAATAGCATTAAGTAATCGACTTCAGCCAATCAGGCCCTACCTTTTTGGGGCTATGCCATTTGAGAAGTCTATCTTAGCTCATTAGACAAAGTGGTCCTAGTCAACCAGGCCTAATTTTTTCTAACCTGTCACTTGAGGAGTTTGAGTCATCCTTAAATATGGGTTTGTTTAGGTAAAGTTCATCCAGCTAAACTTAAATTGTCCCCTTACTTTGGTAAAAGATATGAGCCCATCTAAAATTATATTATTTTTGGTTAGATATTATTTTAATTATCTCAAATATAGCAACATTCGCTTTATTTACCTCTTTTGATTCCTTATTTATAATAGTTTCTTATTTGTGCTCCGTATTTGCATAAATTAGTATTAAACGAGAATATGATTTTGAATGAAGGACAAGAAGACCATACTAATACATTTTCAAAAATCAAATATTATATTAAAATATATTTAACCTTATTATTTTTAAAATTAGTAAGCGCTTTTGGTCAGAATTGGGAATCAGAGATAGAAAAGAAAAATGGTAGCATTTTAATTTTGTCATGTTTAATTAGTTCAAAAATTTAAAATTGAAGGAAGAAATATGTTAGAGTGATATTTCCTTTTATTATTTTTATTTCCTATCAGATATTAGAGAGATTTTGAAGGAGAAAGTAATTTAAATTTTTCGACCATGTTAAGTAAAGGAGAAAGTAATATTTATAAAGGTACAATAGTATTTATTCATATTTTCTTCTCTTTATCTCTGTGCAAACTAGACACGGTAAGTGATGTTGCTCTCCCCTTATATATAATGAGTTAAACCAAACAAAGAAATCTTTCCTTTTCTCCCCTTTCAGTAAAATATACTTTATCCATTTCTAAATATAATACATTTATAATTAATTCACAATTATTAAAAATTTAATTAATTATTAATATTAAATTTATTTATAATTAATTTTTTTTCAAAATTATCCTTAAATAACTAATAGTAAAGCTTCTCTCACATTGAATTTGCTTTAACATCAAACAAACATCCAAACATACTACTAATATAAGTATATTCTTTTGAACAAGCTGGGTCAACGAAGATATGACTCAATCTAATGGTCTAATTTTGATTAAACTAATAATAATTAAATAATATTATTTTATTTTTATATATTATTGTTGACACCAAAATTGTTAGTAATGTTAGCTCACCATAGTTAATCATATTTCAAGTCAATAATTATATTAAACAAAAAATATATAACATAATATTCATATTTTTAAATTATTAAAATTAAAATTCATTAATAAATATCATCAATTTGGTTTTAAGTGAGGATTTCAGTATTTGAGAAAAAAAATCCAATGTACATAAATAATCAATTAAGTAATACTAATATTATATATAAAGAAAAAAATAACATAGCTCATAAAAAAATTATTTTTATATGAAAGTAAAAAAATTAAATTTAGATTATATAATTATATAAAAATTATTAAAATTTAAATACATTAAGTCATGTGATTTGTTAACATACATATTTTATAAAATTTATTAAAGTACATATTTTTATTTTTTAGTATGAGTATGTTAATAAATTATAATTAGATAGTCTTAAAATACATAAATGATATAATTTATTAGTACACTCATTATTAAAAAGATTGTATGTAAGTAACTGTAAAATTTATTAACATATACAACCTTATTTTTAATATAAATATGTTAACAAATTATAATTAAATTTATTTTAAGTCAATGATATAATTTATTAATATACTCATAT
>JAMLFT010006430.1:0-16027 GCA_026544285.1 Pachyrhizus erosus
AAAAAATAAAAATAAAAATAAAAATATTTTACATTTTAAAAAATAAAAAATATATTTAAACCAATAATATTTAATAATTAGTAATGGCGATCTTTGTACCAAACACTAGACATAGAGGAAGGGTGGTAGTGGTACGTGCGGCACACCAAACATGAACACGATATCGAAGAGAGAAGGATGGTAGGTGGTAGCCACTTGTATTTCTCTCTATTCATAATTTACACTCACTGCCACCAACCAACCCAAACACCAACCTCCCTTTTTCTTTTTCTCCCTCAACTTAACAACCAAACACTTAACTTGGTAGTGTCATATCACATCTAATTCTCTGTGGTGTGGTGTATTTGGAATTCCAATTCCAATTCCAATTCCAATGGCGTCTTCTCTCTCCACCAAGCCATTCTCTGCCGACGCTCTCTCCGCCTTCGCTTCTCTCAATCTCGATCTCCGATCTCTCTCCCCCGGCTACCTCCGATTCTCACTCCGTCCTCGCCTTCCCAACAGACTCCGTCAGTCCTCTCTCTCTCTCTCTCACTCTCTCTCTCTCTCTATATATATATCCGTTAATACTTTCATTTTCAATTAATCCTTATTTTTACTTTGAATTATTGTTGTTTTTACGCGATTACTCGGAATTAATTTGAGATTTTTCTGCTATTAGAATCTGCTTCTCCTTGTTTTTCCGTGTTTCTCTTTTCTGTTTATTCCTTTGCCTCGCTGAATCGAATTTATCAGCTTAATATTTCAAATCGTTCGCGGAATTCGTCTTCTTCTTAGTACTGATATCTAGGTTTCTTGTGTCTGTTGTAACTTGTAGTAAGGAAAGGAATGAATTCTGACATTGTTATTATTAATTCGTGTAAGAGTTTCTGAAAGTGAAAGAAAGTACGTGTATCATGTTAGGTGAAATTGGATGTTACGTTTCTTAAATCACCATCGTTTGCACTGCATTCCTTTAGGCACGGCTGCTATTGCTAATATTCTTGAAACTGCCTCCTAACTTCGAAAATTTTCGTCCATTTTAGGTTTTGGCTGGTAGGAACTGACATTTTTCATAAACTATGGTTAATAGCTTTTTTCAACTTTCTGTATAACTTCAAAGTCAGTGAGTAGAATCGGAGTCTATCCTACACACGATCAATTAAAGGAAATAGTTGGTTCATAGGCCAGTTACATTGCATGTTAATTCGAAGTTGATGGAATTGAGATGGCCAGGTTTTTAACTTAACTTTCTGAGACTGTTGACATATTGCAGAGATACAGGCGGCTGGGAGTACCTATGGAAGTCACTTTCGTGTTACAACTTATGGAGAATCTCATGGAGGAGGTGTTGGTTGTGTTATCGATGGATGTCCTCCTCGCATTCCTCTCTCTGAAGCTGACATGCAAGTGGATCTTGACAGAAGGTACTCGCCTCTGAAATCATCTCTTTATCTTCATTGAACTACTTGCATTGTGGGAAAAAACCACTTTCGAGGTTGAAGAGAAGTACTTGATAGGATAGTTTTGATTAAAATGTGTGCTAAACTGCTAGTAAGGGAATATGACATTTATGAAGATTGGTAATGTTTGCTTCTGATGCAACTTGTCTTCAAATAATAACTGTGTAAGTTCTGATGTATAGGAGGCCGGGTCAGAGCCGAATTACAACTCCTAGAAAGGAAACTGATACGTGTAAAATATTTTCAGGAGTCTCTGAAGGTCAATATTTCTTCCAACTATTATTAGCTGGGAAATTATACCTTTCTTGAAAAAAGGTTTGAAGTATAATCTTTTAATTGCAGGACATACTACTGGAACTCCAATTCATGTATTTGTGCCCAATACTGATCAAAGAGGACATGTGAGTATATCTAACGGTAGAGCTTGTTTATGACAAGCAACCATTATCTTAATTTAGAGATGCTGATAACATATTGTACTCTGGGAAACTTTTTCAGGACTATAGTGAGATGTCATTAGCTTATAGGCCTTCCCATGCAGATGCTACCTATGACATGAAGTATGGTGTCAGATCAGTTCAGGTACTGACTTTTTTAAGTAATGAGTCAAACATTTTTATTCAATGGGATATGTACATATTTTAAGCTCATCCATCTGAATACTCTTGTGTTTAAGGGTGGTGGTAGATCTTCTGCAAGAGAAACAATTGGAAGGGTTGCTTCTGGTGCTGTTGCTAAGAAAATCCTTAAAGACTTTTCTGGAACTGAGGTGTGTTACTTGTCTCATGAGTTTAGGGTATTATTCTTTTTCGTAGTATTTCCTTTATGTTTTTTTGTCGTTATTATAACTGGCCAAGAAGGATGTATTATTTTGGGAATGTGTTAGGTTTTTTAAATCCATATCTATATTGTAATTCTTTACTTATTCATATCTTTGCTTCTTGGTTTTTGGTTCATTTGTTTGCTTTTAGAAGAACAAATATATTAAACTAATGATATGAAAAGAAAAAAAATCCTAAAGTCCTATTCTGCCCTCCTTTCTATTTTTCTTTTATGCTACCTGTTGGCCCCTTTTTAAAATTCTCTTACTAATTCTCACCTTTTGAAAATACATGTAAAGGGTGCATATTTTCTTGTTCTTGATATAAAGAGAAATTTTATTAAAGAGAAAAGAGGAAAAGTACAACCAGGAGGAGGATAAGGCATCCTCCTAAACTGAATAGACAAGAAACTAGGAACTTCAAAAAAACATAAAATGATCAAGCCAGTCCACTCTCTCTGTATATCCAAATTGGTGAACTCCTTGAAATAACCTAAAGCTGAGCACCAAAGAGATGTGATAAACACAATGATATGCAATGGTAAGTTATGGGTTGAAGAATCATTCTTGAAGATCTGACCTTTTTTCCCCAACTAAATACATTGTTCTATTGGAAACCTGCATAAATCACAGATTGCTACAAGTTTTAGTCTTTAAAATCCTTTAAAATCAATCGTGATATAATTGCTCTGAACTTAGAGGATGCAATCAGTGATCATCAAGAACCTTCCGTATGAATTTCATCGTCCAACGCAAAAATAAGTAGCGTTCTATTTCAAAATTAGATCTGTACATAACATGTCTTTATGAGGCCAATTAGCTGCATATGCCATGTGTGCTAATCCCATTAAATACTGCTGTTGAAGTGGAAGACTTGACTTTGAAGGGACATCTTAACATGCAAATGAATTTGTCAAGAAGGAAACTTTCATGATTCTGAGCTAGAAACCAAAAAGATTTAAAATAATGCTAGAAGAATCCAAAGTCTTATCCCTTCCATCTGGATTAGTGGAGAGATGAATAGATTCAAGTTAAATTGTAAGGGATTTTATTTTACAAGCTTAACTATTACTCAAGTTTCTGCTAAAATGGAAGTTCCAAGTAAATTTGGACCCTGAATAAAATAGAAGTTCTTAATGGTTGATTTATGTAGGGAAGACAGATGATAAAGGTGTCCAAAGCCTTTAAGAAAGAATCATTCCTCACCCAAAATTTCTTCTAAGACACAATATGACTATTATCTCCTGAACTTAATGAAACAATGATTAAGAAACATTACCCTATGAAATAAACTTCCAATTACTAGTGTGAGTTGCAGTTGCCATTGGGTTGGCATCCTATCCAACCAATTTTAAGTAATGTGCATTGAGTGTGCACGTACTTGACAGAGTATGATGATTTAAAAGAAATGTTACCTTAATAAATAAATTTCCAGAGACTAGTATGAATTGCATTGATCACTGGGTTGGCATCTTATCCCTACTGATCATATCATATGTAAGGTCAGCTTGTACTTGTCAGAGGCTAATTTTACCAGACATCTCTATCCGACTTGTTTTTTATTTTCTTTCTTTTTTTTAATGAAATACGAATATTTATTCACCAATGCTTGGTTGAGATGGATATAATAATACTAATATACGTACATGTAACATGTTTTTATTTGCCAATTCGTTAAGAAAGATCCTAGCTGAAGGTCTCTTATTTTTCAGATTCTTGCCTATGTCTCTCAAGTTCATAAGATTGTTCTTCCTGAGGACCTTATTGATCATGACACTCTGACTCTTGATCAGGTATTAAAGTTAGTATTCATATTTGTATATGCACAAGCAGCACAGTGGTTCCTTTGTAAAGCTTTTTGAAGTGAATTTCACGTGTTCTAAGAATGGAGATGACTATCTGTTTTATTTTTTAATTTCTTTTAATAGATTTTGAATATCACTAACTAACAAAATTTTTATCGAGCCCACTTTTTGGCAGTGGAAGTGGAATGTGTTTTGCAAATTATGCTTGCAACTCTCTTCTGATTCTGCTAGAAAAAAATTAAATTTGGCATTCATAAAATAATATGACTAATTACATTTGTTCCTTTAAATCAGACACATAACTTCTGTCCCACCACCCCCAGTAAGTTTTCACCAGAATATTAATACTGAATTGAGAAAAAAAGTTTTAGTTCACATACCTTGTTATGTAACCCCCTAAAACTAAAACTGAGTTCTGCCAAATACATTACCAATGAATATTACTAAGGAAATGACTTTTACCATTACTGAAGAGATGAGTGATGATGAGTACTTTTACCATTCCAACATTCTCCCCTGGGCATTCAGGCACAAAGCTGAATTTCATGTCATGTGCATATGCATTTATACTGTTCTCTTAAATTTGATCTTATAATTTGTACAGATTACAGAATACAAATGAATAATTAGTGCATGAAGGAACATGTCAAATGTATTTATTTTTAACTGATGATGAGTTATTGATAGTAAAGGGGGGCAACATTCATATAAAATGGATAAACTTTCATTATCATGAAACATGGTTAATGCATTTAGCTAGAATATTTTATGAATTTAATCTGCACTAGCCTTCTGTATATTTACTGAATAATTGTCTATTTGCTGCTAACTTTGCCTAGAATTCATACAGTGCCCTATCCAATTTGTTATGTGCCTGCAAGGAAACTAAGTAAATTAAGGTTGATTTAAAGTAATTAATAATGTGTGAATACCCTATTTCTTTTATCGAACTGGTGCCCGCATGCTGTTTTGTTCAGACATTTACAATGCAATATTCCAAATTGCCTAATTATTGTTATAACTTATATTGAGAATACTTTCTATTGATGTTATCATCATTGTTTTTTATTCTTGCAATTTTAAAGCTAAATTCCTGGTTTGCCATTTCTTTTTTGGAATTTGTCCAGATTGAGAGTAACATTGTTCGATGTCCAGACCCTGAATATGCTGAGAAGATGATATCTGCAATTGATGCTGTGCGAGTGAGAGGTGATTCTGTTGGTGGTGTTGTAACATGCATTGTGCGAAACTGTCCACGTGTAAGTCTTTCCACCTGTCTCTATCAAGCAGAAATAATTGGGTAAGATAGCAAGTAGACTTTAGGTTACAAATTAAATTATAAAAGTGATAACAACTGCAAGGGTTTTTATTAGGAAACTCAGCTATCACATGGCTAGTTGGTTTTCAATAAAAATACAACTATAGTGGAAACAATTCAAAAACCAGAATTTTAAAAACTAAATTAGATCACCCGTAATCAGGGGCAAGGTTAGTGTATCCCCCCTCTGATTTCTGAAAAATACGTAGTTACATCTATTTTAATGTATTGGTCCCCCTAAACATTATTGTTTATCTTTTGGATTAAATATGTTTATCATCCCTAAAAAATTAGTCAGTTTTTATTTTGTTTTCTTTTTTTCTTTTTGATACCTGATTTTATTAAAATAGATGCTTTTAATTTTAGTCCGTGTCATTAGATTTGCTTTGTTAAGTGATGACTGGGCATTATCAGGCTGTGCCACATTTCAATGATCTGTTTGTGATATCATCATCAGCTAACGGAGTAAATCTAATGATAAGGATTAAAAATACATATTTCAACAAAATCTGGGATCAAAAAGAAAAAAAAAAAATATTTAGTAGCCAAAACCAAAATTAGTTTATTTTTCAGGCAAGAAAAACATATTTAAGCCTCATTTTTTTCTTCTAAGAATATCTTTTAGCTATGCCCCTACCTGTAATAGTGCCTAACGATCCTCAAATTAATCTATTATAAATACACATAACATGAAATTTTGTTGAAACTCTAGAAAACTGTGGAAATTTGGCCATAACTAGACCTAGACAAGCTGTACTCTTTATTTATCTGAGTTTTAGAGCTTCCCTTCCATGTATAGCATATATTTACTTTTAGAAGAATTAAGTTGTAGCTCTGCCAATTAATATTAGATTGCTCTTTGGGTTCTTTTGACCATGTTATTGATATTTTAACAATTAACAAGAAAAAGAAAAAGGGAAGAAAATAACACTGTTTTGAAACCATGCTTGTTGTTTTGCGCTTTTGAATCTCCCTTAATATGGCTACTTGCACTCCTGATATCTTGTAAGGCACCTCTCAGTTCTCATTATAACACTATGTAAGTTTTATTTGAATTATGCATATGTTTCAAGTACTTTTCCACTTAGAATAGAATTGACATTATTATTTCTCAGGGTCTTGGTTCACCAGTATTTGACAAACTTGAAGCTGAGCTGGCTAAAGCTGCTATGTCATTGCCTGCGACCAAGGGCTTTCAGTTTGGTAGTGGGTTTGCAGGTACTGAAACTTGCTTATGTATATGTCCACGTGCCCTTCTCTTGTGATTTGGACTGACTAAACACGGATCAATTAGACGTTTTCTTTGATCACTTGTGTCTGTGGTATGTTCTGATGGCTTAATGAAATCATTATAGGCACCTTTTTGACTGGGAGTGAACACAATGATGAGTTCTATATAGATGAACATGGAAGGACAAGAACAAGAACAAATCGCTCTGGTGGGATACAGGTATTTGTGCTGTTCTATGTTACTAATTAGTTGTTTCTAGATGTGCACTATGACAGTCACATGTCTATATTTGTTTTACTTATCTTATCTGCATTGACAATCAGGGTGGAATTTCCAACGGGGAAATCATTAATATGAGAATAGCTTTCAAGCCAACATCGACTATTGGAGTAAGTCTAATCGCTTCTCTTTCTGTCTTCATCACTATCTCATTCACCCATCACACACAGACACCAGCCACTCAGATATGTTCTCTGATATCTTTCATGCTGCTTATTCTTGTTAGAATATCTAGAAAATATTTTATAATATTGAGTATCTTAAAGATATATTAGAGTATCTAAGGAATATCTCAAGTGATTTTTGTATTTCATTATATTATATTTAATTACTATTGCTGAAATTTTAGGGATTTAGATAGAAGAATGGGAAGAGAGATAAAAGAGACTGTGAAGAATATCCCCTATTCATATTTTTTTATATGATGTGATAATGATGTGGTACAAAAGAAAGAGCAATATCCCCTATTCATATTGTCGTGAACCAATAATCCCCAAAGCTTAAGTTGTTTGATGAAGACACATGAATGATTTTATTTATGATTTCTTGAAGCCTCCTCACACGAGTATTTTGAGCAAAAAGTATTGACAATGCTCCAGCCCATATAACTTGTGGTAAAATTTAAGTTTTTATTAGAATAAGGGGGCTGGCTAGGATCAAACTCTAAAAAACCACTTGGTCATTGAAACAATAATAACATGTCATGAGCCAGTGACTTCAAAAGCTTAAGTTGTTAGGTGAAGATAGATGAAAGATTTTATACTACATGTCTAACATATAAGAATTTTTAATCCTAATCCTAAGTAAATAAGGAAACTAATTATAAAATATAATGAAAAAATGGAAAATTTTCTGAGATCCTCTAAGACACTCTAAAGTATTCAAAAGATATAATAACGATGTTAATTCTGAAACATATTTTCTAAATATTCTAGCAATTTGCTTCCTTATTTGATTAACATTGTTAGGATACTAGTGCTGGTAGAAATAGGAATTAATGCTATATATTTTGTATCACAACATATTACATCACATCTATATACCTAATAGAGTGTTATCCGGTCTCCTCTATCTCTCTTTTCTTCCTTCTGCCTAGTGTACACCTTCCAGATGGGTGCCTTGGCTGGTTTGTGGGCCGATGGATCTGCCTAAGACCCTTTCCCCTCATATTTGTAACCATCTTCTATCTATCTTAACGAATATCTTCTTATGCATACACACACCACACACACTTTTTTCCTCCTTTGAGTGTAGTGTGTTGGAACTTTGAAGTAAGGCACTAGCAATTTTTCCTATACGAGAGAAACATTATTTATGCTACCACAAATATTACCTTAACAAATCTATGGAGTGCAACATTTTTATTTAAACATAAAAATATCCAAAAAAAAAAAAAAAACTGTCATAACTTCAACAGTTTTAAGGATATAAAAAATGAAGAATGAAACAACCAGTGTAACAATGATTACATGTTTCCATCTATGTAAATTGACCCATATGGAATGATATATTTCCTTATTTCCCCGTGTGTAATTTGACGTTTGGTAGACTGAGTAGAAAACTTTGCAAACCTCCTAAGTGGGAGACCATGAGTAGAGAATATGCCTGTTTTCAGTAGGAAATGCTGATAATGCATTATTTGGTTCATCGTATTGGCCTTTCTTCCTTATCCACTCCTATCCATAAAAAGATAGCTGTTGCTTACCATATTTTTGAAGCGGATGATGGTTAGACTTATCCTTATGCTTTAATCGTTATACGTAGAATATGGTAAAGAAATATCCTATGCATTTATCAAACCTTAGTATGACTCTTTAGGAAATAGCATTACTACTACTGTGATGAAGATGCTTCTTTGGTTTCCTTTTTCCCTATTTGAGAGGTATATATGAGTATATATGGTTTGTTCATTATTTTTCAAAAAATAAAGTCTTTTCGGTTTCGGGTGGTAATTGAGGGAGCCTTGGGTGTTTGTCCTCTTGGTCCCACCCAACCACCACATCAACCTGTTCCTAGGCATGGTATATGTTCAACCCATTTTTAGCAGATCAGGTGGTTTATTGCACATTTAATTACACTTGAGAATTACTTTGCATCACCGTATGTTTTTGATATGAACATGGTATTACACTTGTGCAGAAGAAGCAAAATACTGTGACTCGAGATAAAAAAGAAACAGAGCTGATAGCCCGTGGTCGCCATGATCCTTGTGTTGTCCCAAGAGGTTAATAACCCTGCCTTTTTTAGAGTGCTGTTTGTATTATCTTCAGGTCATTTTTTATCATTTTTAAAATTCCGATATAATTCATCTAAGTTGCTGAGAAGACAATCCTTTAGAACTGTTAGCAATGACCTGAAGGGCGAGATAATTTGTTACATGACAACTTTTTCTTGAGCACATCTAAATCTAGTGTCAGAAAGAAAGGAGAAAGGAGAATTTTGTGTATTGTGTCTGCATGATTTTCTACCATGAAAAAATTTCGAGTTTTAGCTCTTTTTGGCTTGCATTTTCATCAGTAGAAAAGATTTCTGAAATCTTTGTTTGGACTGGGCTTGCAGCTGTACCTATGGTAGAAGCAATGGTAGCTTTGGTTCTTGTGGATCAGTTGATGGCACAATATGCGCAGTGTAATCTGTTTCCCCTAAACTCAGATTTGCAAGAACCCTTGGTGCCCCGTTTACAACCAGAAGAATTGCCTTTTTAAAGAAGATGAAGGGGGTGCATAAAATCTTCCTTCTGGCTAGTTTTTAGTTGATGGTTAATTCACTTTGATGACAAGTCCAAGTTTCCCTCTTGCGAAGATCCGGCTCCTAGTCTGCAAACGGTCGCATTGTGGCAGAGATATTTTTGCGGGTGCAATCTATTGTCTTATTAATGTAAGTTAATGTTTCTTTTTATTTTCTCCTTTTTCATTTTCAGGGTGAAAGTTATTTCTAGAAAACCTTGTTGCAAAAGCACCGAGATAGATTCTTAAAGTGAACTGGTATTTTACATCGTAAGAAATGTAACCTTTTTGGGCCTTATAAGTGTTACACTGCATTTTCAATAAATGAAAGCTTTGGCAAGTTTAGCTGGCTGTTCATATTATGCATTATGATTACGATGTCAATTTTGTAGTAATATATCTTTCTTGTTACTTATTTATATGTGCATAAATTAACACAAATTTTTAGCTAAGTTTTATAGTAGCGGCGACAGATTCTTCAACTTGTTAATATATGCTTTGGACACAATATTTTGACTTGTTTAGCATGTAACAAAAAGAAATCCACTGTAAGTGCGCACCACAAAACATAAATATAATTGAATAATCACAAAAACGTACTCTTTCACGTTGTCTGAAATGTGGACATGATCCCCACGTCTTAGGGAAAAAATGTAGAAGATATTTTGGTAACAAGGTTTTTTTTTTTTTTTCCTAATAGAAGTTAACATTACTTTAACGGAGAATTAAAAATAAAATATAATGCAACATATATTTTTATTTATCTAGAGAGGAAAATATGCATTTTAATATATTAATATATGAAAGGTCAATGTAATACATCTTTCAAAAAAGAAAGTAAACAAGTATTTTAATTTCTAAATTTAGAAAGTGTGATATTAATTCTTAACATAAAAAAAAATATGTTAAATGAGATGTTAAAATGTCAAATAAGTCTTTAACTTTAATTATTTAATATTATTTTAATTCTTAAATATATAATAATGTTATTATTTATGTCATTTTTTTAAAATTTTGATTTAATGTAATTATTAATTTTACATTTTTAAGAATTTTTTTATTTTCATAACGTTATATTGTAAATTAGGATATACAACTTAAAGACTCTTAATCTTTCGTTTTCATCATCTTTTCTATTAAATATTTTTAATATTTTCTTTCATCTTTTATATAAATAGACATTTTACACACTAGAGTTATAACTAGTAAAGCAAATTCTATTTCAAACATGTTTAGTTGTCTATTGTTTTCAATCTAATCTCTTTTATTATTATCTTTAAATTTAATTTCAATTATATTTTTTAAAAGAAATTATTAATAATTAAAAATATTATATTACAACTTAATATTATTTATTATAAATTTAAAATATATTTTTTAAAGATATTTATTTATTATAAGTTTTAATTATAATATAATTTATATATTAAAAATATTTATTTATTATAATTTTAATTATATACAAATAAAAATTTCTTTTGTAAATTTGTACAAATTAAAATACTAATAAATAAGAAGGAAGAATAACAGTTACATTACATTTATAATGTATTTTTAATAATTTCTTATTTTCATTATTATTTTTATATAAATTTAAATTTATTAAAAGAGACTTGAATTTATTAAATATATATATATTTTAAGAGTTTAACATACATACACTTTTAGTATATAAGTTTTTATGTTATTAATTAATCAGAAATTGTTTTTAGTATGACTTTAAAATAATAATTACAAAAAATTAAAAATCAATTACTATATGACATTTTTTATTAACAGTGAAAAAAAAATTGCACAATCAATTTATTCTTATTTCAATGTTGCGATCCTAGAAAGATTCGTGGGAATTAGAGAATAACGATAGGAAAAACAAACACCCTAATTAGGCTGGAAATGGAGACAAAAATGGGAGAATATCCGAATTGCAGGAACAGGGAAAGGAGAGATACTCCCTACCCCTGCTCTCCATGTGCTGTGTCTGAATTTCTGATCAAATATAAGTGTCTTAGTCAAATATTAAATAATTAATATAACCATTCGGGTTAAAATTTGATTAAGACTATAACTAACCATTCAAACTTTGTCAATCCTAAAAACTCAGCCTATCTAAGATTAGTCCAGGTTGTTAAAGTATCTTAGTTTGCCTTGAATTATGATAATTGAATCCTTTTCTTGCAGTGATATATATATATATATATATATATATATATACTTCACTTCAGGAAATTCATCACCAAGTTTGGTTTTCTGTGTTTTTTGTTTTTTCAATAAAAGGGTAATTTTAATTTAAAATATGTTAAATAATTTGTACAAGCATAAAATAATTAATTTTAATATTTTTATCAGAAGCTAGAAAAAACAACTTCTAAAAGCCCTAGAAAAAATTTATATCATAAAAACATGGCTTAAATATTTTGTTATGTCCATAATAGACATTTTATAATTTTAGTCTTTATAATTTCTTTTTGTTTTAATGCTTATAGAATTTTATTTTATGATTCTAATTTATAGAATTATTTTTTAGTAATTATAAACTTTTTATATAAACTTCTTTTGAAAGATATTCATTTTAATCTATATCATTTAATAAACATGTCTTTAATCCAATATATGATCGTTACCGTTATCAGTAAATTTTAGTACTAAAGACAAACTGTAAAACAAAGTTTTATAGAAATAAAAGTCGATAATTTTATTTATAAGAACTAATTAAAACCTTATAAAATAAATATATTATAAATACTTAAAACATAGATAACCCTAAAAAAATTATTTTCAAAATCGATCCAAACACTATATCAGTCATTATCTTTCTATCACATTCAACTAATCAAGATAACGACCGATAATATGTTTAGCAGAAGAAGTACACATAATAAAGAAATTAAATGTCTTTGAATTGCTTTCACACATATAATGGCTCTAAATTGTAGTTTTTGTTACTATCCACAATGATGACTCATTGATACAACAGTTTATATTTTTGTGATATGTCGTATTTGCATGAATTGACTTTATAACATATAGTACACAGGAACCTACCCTTTCTTTATGATAATATTCTTTCATCTTTAATAATATTAATTGTTACTGACTTTTGTTAGTACCATGTTTGGTTGGTTTTAGATTGTTATGTTATTCACCATATGGCGTGTTTATATTGGAACTTGGAAGTTTATCAAATTTTTCATTAACTTTAATCACATGTCACATTACAATTAATGTTTATTTTTTAACTAATCCGGTTGTTACAACTGAAGGATCTGCATGGGAATATATGATAAGATATGCCTAATGGAAGCTTTTATTTATTTATTGAAATTATATATAACTAAATTATTCCTCCTTTCTTAATATTTCAGTTAACGGAACCTTTCTAGTTTCTTCCATTATTTAACACCAAAAAATCGATTATTTTACAAAAAGTATATGTCAATAAATTATTTTAGGATATTATCATGTGTGGAGAGCAGTGAATTTTTAGGTCATTCATATTTTTCAATCAAACGACATTTACATCTTTTTATCGAGTTAATGATAAAAAACACAATTAGTTACGGTTAAATTGACAGATAAATTTTATAGCCAATCAATGGTATTATATGGGTCTATTCATCATCAACAAGGTTTAATGGAAAAGATTGTTCATAATGTGATGGATAACAATTTAACTTCATCAAGAGAGACACTCATATTTAATCATAAACTAATATGACAACGGGTCTAAGCTAGAAAAAAATTACATAACATGATTTATGTAATGCAATATTATAATTTTATCAACAAATTGAATAAGGCTAAAGAAAGAGAGGGGAGGGATAATCTATTTGACCAATATGTTGACTTGACTAATAGTTCAGCAACCAAACTAATGAATCTCTTATATCTTCTGGTATTTTCAGATTCAGTTGTAGTTACGAAGGTTGTAGGCGATACATATAGAAAACATAAAATACATTAGAAGAATAATTTATCCGATTTTTGTATTAATCAAAATAAAGGGTTGTTATCTCGACTTGAATTTAGCATCTGTAATTCTGGTCATAAATTTTAGAATTCTGGATTTCATATTTTTAAAACAACTAACATATAACAAGATTATCGTAGTATTAACAAGCCTTTATATTCAATCATTCATGTTACGATTATTGTGTGTATGTGTGTTTAATAATAACAACAGGAGTGCTGCTACACATGTATCAGAATTTTCCTTTTCAAATTACCAACCCAATTAAGACGACAACCAGATGTCAAGATTTAAATTAGCACATAAATGCAAGACAACTGAGGAGTGTTTTTTTTTTATTATTATTTTAGAGAAATATTTGAATGATTGATTATATCTTGATCATATAGTATAAATTTACACGGTTTTCCTTTGAATAATTAAATTCATAATTGAATCATGCACATTCTTCAATATTTAAATATAGTACCTAGTTAATTCGGTCCTTGTCAGTTAAGCGAAATTCAGTGAGGGAAACCACCCTACCAAGTCCACGTATCATTCCAATTCATGCTTTATAGTGATTTGTGTTGTGAAAGCAAAATATCACCATCATATATTTCAAAAGATTCAGCGTGCAGAACTTCAATTCATGTTGAAGTTGAACTCTCTAATCAACCCAATAAGAAGTTTTTGCAAGCACGGCACGTAAATAGGGACTTAATCTCTCCCATTATTCTTATTTTTGGTGTCATCATTTTCAGTTAGCAACCCTTCTAATCCAATAACATCAAGAGCCATATATGATTGCCTTTTCATTATGTTTCAGCTCATATATGATGACTGAATAGAAAAAAAAAAAAAAAAAAAAGCAACACCGAGCAATTACAGATGTAAATTATTTATTATTTAAACATTAAATGGATTTATTTTGTGCGGTGGATAGAGCTCTAATGAGCACCTTTTGTCATTATCATTGTGATCATTTTCACTGTTATTATAATCTAATTTAATTGAGTTTAGTAGGAAGTCGTGTTTGGGGGCCCTATAAGCGTGCTAATCCCATTAATAATGATAACGGGTGGGAATGGAGGCTCGTTGGGATAGAAGATAACGAAAATGGCCAAATGGAAGAAGGATAACCCAATAATTTTGAATAATAAAAGGAAGATTCCATTATGAAGTTTGGTCATCCATAAAGACCAGAATAGTAGTATTTCATTTATAAGATATACACATGAAAAGTGAGGGGAAAGGGTGGCATCATATGCCAAATTAAAGATAAATTAGCCCTGTGGTTGTAGGCAGTACCAAACAAAAGAGCATCAAAATTAATATATATGAAGATATAATTAGGTTTATCTAGACAATAAGCATATACACAGAAAAAAGATGAATAACCCCAAAGAACATGACAAAAAGGAACGTACCCACTATTATTTTTTCTTAAAACAATGACTTAGCACCAGCTACAATGACTTTAAAAGTGACTAATCATTCATGAACAGATTGCCCTCCCACTAGCTAATAGTTATCACCTTAATTCTAGGTCCATATTAACTTCATTATCTCTTTAATATATTGGATATCTTTCCCTCACGTTCCATAAAAATGAAAGTAATTTTCCACTTTTCAAACAGGAAATTAAGTTAGGTCTTCCTCCAATAGCTACTTTCTTTTTTAACCTCGTGACTCACATTGCTCCACCGATTGGTTAATTTTAATTAGATGGTAACTTTTTTTTTTAATCACGCATGAACAATATTCTTGAGGCTCTTTTTCTTCAAATGCAATAGTAGATTTAAATCTGAAATTAGAAAAGACTATATAAGCTGTTTTATCTGAATATATGGTATCTTTCACATTGAATAGTGGAAAAGATGGACATTGGACAAAACATCCTATTATGAGATGCTAAATGTGATCAAAGCAAGACAAAAATGTCAACAAAGCAACGATTGACAAGAATCCATCAATTTATCTTTATGTCTGTTTGATTAGTGGAGGGCTATTTAATTAGGTGGGAAAAGTATCTTTCTGTAAGATAGGACGGAAAGGATCAAACAGCAGTGTAGGATTTTGATACATGATTACTCACAAATTGCAAAAAGAATTTAATATGAATGGTATAAACACTATCGGTGTTAACGTTTTTCACTGAAATAGTGTAACATATTTCTTGTCTGCTCATGCATGTGAAACAATGGTAGTAGGGTCATGGTTTAGTCTTTTACAGCAGCTTAGACAGATTGATATTGGTTCAAAATTAAACCTTAGAGGTTTAATTTATTATCCTATTCATCCTGAAAATGACATCTCGCTACTAAGTGAGACGTTTCATTAAACACAATACTTTGAATAAACATAGGATTCAATCATACATCTGTAATATATGATTTTTTTAAATATAAAATACTGAAGAGAAGATTTAATTGATAGATTTTTTAATAAAAATATTTA
>JAMLFT010006431.1:0-16062 GCA_026544285.1 Pachyrhizus erosus
TGATATGTTGAAATCTATTCTTAGCATTACAATATATCAAGTATTTCCATTCAGATCTAATTCTTACACATACTTTCCATTCATATATAAGAATAAAAATAAGGAATCTATTAATTAGATAGAAACCAACAATAAAAGTAAAACGGAAATACCAAGAACAAGTAAAGAAAGAGAATTAGTATATAACCATCACCAAAATACAATTGAGTTCGAATAGATTACATTCAATCCCTCAAGGAAAAAGTTACCCGCTCATGGTAGCCATCTCTGCTGCAAGATAGGTTTTCTTTTCTCCTCGATATCCAATTTTGTTTCCCTCTCTCATTTTTAAACTTTCTCCGTACTGACCTAAGTGACTTTTCGCTTGAGCTAGATATTTTCGCTCAAGCGAAAATGTACATAAAATTGAGAAAGGGTTATCTCGCTCAAGCGAGATATGTGTTGCTCAAGCGAGATATGTCTCGCTCAAGCGAGATTCTCTGCTGAGAAACACTTGCTCTCTGTATCATTTTCGCTCAAGCGAGATAATTTCGCTTGAGCGAGACTCCTTGGGCGAGACGATTTTGCTTGGGCGAGTTCTACTTGAGCTCCTCTGGGTCATTCTCGCTAAAGCAAGATAATTTTCGCTTGAGCGAGATTCTTCTTAACTGTCTTCTTGCTCCAAAGCTACCTAAAATTCATATAAAATTGAGATTAAATATCTCTATTTGTTTCCAGACTCAAAACATATATTTTAATAAAAAGTAGTCTCAAATTAGAAAGTAATTGCTAATTTCCACAACCATAAAGCACAAAAGACACAAATTTTCTCACATAAATGTATTAAATAGTGACACTTATCAATTACAGAGGTGGTATTTCTTTGATGAATTTATTCCATATGCATTAACTAATCAAATTTCATTTCTACCTCTATCCGAATTGTTTATTGCACATCACCTAAGCTTTTACAAATCATATCTCATCTTCTATCATAGGGTTTTATGTCAAAACACTATTTACTCATGACAGTCAATCAAGTTATGTTCTATAATTCCTCTACGGCCAATAAAGACAATCATCACATACAAATGTTACCATAAATATTAAAAGATTAACAATGACAGACAAGATTGACTTTTCATATATCGATATCAAAGATGCAAAAAAGAAAGAAATAATTAATATAGAGATAAAAAATAGGGTCCTTATTTATCAAAATTTATTTATAAATTTTTTTAGGAATATTTTGGTAATTTTACCCTAGCAGTTCTTCTTTTTCTTCTTCTTTTATGGTTGGCCTTATCTTCTCCCTATCTCTCACTCTCTCTTCTTTCTTTCTTCTTTCTTCTTCTTCTTTCCTATTTCCTACTCATTCTTCCTTCTCTTTATTCTCTTCTTTTTAGTTTTCAAGCATCAAAAGTCAAATTTGAGCAGTGAGTTATTGTGCTTAATAGTAGCCATTAGTTTTCATTTAATTCCTACCATGGTTGCATTTGAATCATTTTATTTAATTAGCATCACAATTCTATAAGTAAGACAAAACTCAAGATACAATTTGGATCGAAATTACTCAAGTTTTGCCTCATACAACCATGGATTGCAGACACAAAAACATAAATTCAAATTTGGAAAATTTTTATTTTGTTTTAGTAATTGACTAGCTATATATAAAAGTAACCTACACAAAAACAAATTACCAACAAAAAATTGAAGAATTTAGATTCCTTCTACCTCAATTTTGAATTTTCGACGAAATTTTGGAGTTTTTCTGCGAAGCTTCTGGTGTCGTTGCTATTTTTCGATTTGCTACTCTGTTGGTTCTAATTTCTAGATGGAACTATAGCTGGGAAATTTTTGAACGTGTCTATGATTTGAACAAGGCAAATGGAGCTTGATTGGTGATGGAATTGTGAATTTCATTTTCTGGTTCTTGCGTCTTCCTCGTCAATGGTTGCCTGATATATATAGGGTCCTTTGGCTTGATTTTTCTACTTAATAAATTCACAAGGGATGGGCAGTAGTGTTTGAGTAGGCTATCGAGTGCAGAGGCTAGTGTGGGTAGAATGAGCTCGAAGGAGGAAGGTGGTTTCTAGAAAGTACAGCTCGTGGAGGAAGACGACCCTGTAGGACATGGGGAGAATGACGTGGCCGCCTCCCATTCGCTTAGGTAACTAAACATGGTTCATATAGAATTAAAGGCGGGTTTTTAGCACTGGAAGCGCCGTAGTCCAGTGGTTTAAACACTAAACCCTTGTGCTAGGTCTTGGCCTCGAGCCTTCATTGTGCCTTTTTCGTTTTCACATTTTAATTTTCCCAATTTCACTAATATTAACTTATATACCTTCAACACCTTTCCTAATAATCACAACGAGCTTCCTAGCTCAGTTAGGAGTGATTTCTTCCTTGCTTCTCAAGACTTGGGCTCGAGCTTTCTCTCACTCATTTTTACTTTTTCTATTTTATTTCCCTCCCTTCCTTCATGTTTTGCATGTGTTTATTTGTTTTAACATATTATTGGTAGCTTGGTGACTCTGTTGGCAACATGCTTCTCTTCTCTCTTCAGGGGTTTGGTTTTGAATCAGCCCCTCCCCTTTTCTGATTTTTTTTAAAAATTTCCTTATTTTCTTTTTATATTTAAAAAGTAGTGTTTTTAGTTTTTAATTATTTTCTAAAAACTCTATAAATCCATTTATATTTTTCTCTTTCTATTCCTATATTTTTACTCATCAGAATAATTTTATAAATTTATTTATTTTAATATTTATTTTATATATATATTTATAAAGTCTTATTTTATATTCCTAAAATTTCGAGTATTGCATTAGTTTTTTCTCCTTAATTCTACTCCTTTCTTCTACTTTAATATATTTTTATAAATTCTATATTTATTTTCTTTCGTTATTAATTTATAAATTCTATTTCAAAACTAAAAATTTTCTTTCTCATTTTATTAATTTTTTTCAAAACTATTCTATCTAAAATTTTCTAGATTTACATTATTATCTATCTCAATTAAATTTATAAATTTCTTTTATTACAATACTTATAGTAATTTATTTCAATTTATATTTTCAATATATTCAATATCTCAAGGATTTATTTAAAATAAATTAAGATTTTTATTTCATAGCTATTTTTTTAATATTATCTATTTGTTTAAAATAGGATGTTACACCATCAACAACTTTTCTTTTATTATATATAAATAATTTTAAAACATTCAATAATCATAATATTTGAAAATCTAATACGTCATTTTTATTTTCTGTTTAAACAAATCAAATCATTCAATTGTTATCCTCATCAAAATGATATTTTTGAATATGAGACTTGAAGATCAAAGTTTTTTTTGTTTATATATTACATATTTTAAAAAATAAGTGTTTTTGTTTCGATATTTTGAAGATCAAAGTTTTTTTGTTTATATATTACATATTTTAAAAAATAAGTGTTTTTGTTTCGATTTTATTATATGATAGAAATATAATAATTTTTTTTTTCACTTTGTTTAGAATAATACATAATAAAAATGTTATTTTCAATAAGTAGTTCAAGACTTTTTTTTATTATTAAAATGGATCCGTCTAAGGTGTTTTTAATTTATTTATATTTTTATATTAAATTAAATGTTTTGTATTAATTTAAGTAAGATTTTATGAAATTTAGTTGATTTTTTTACTTTTCACATAAGAACAATCTTAGTATTAACAAGACATCTGTAACAAATCCTATTGAAAATGTAATTTATCTTAAATTTGATGTAAATGTCAATGGTTTAACATAATGTTACTTAAATTAAAATAAATATAATGTTATTATTAATTATTAAAATTATTATACAATATTAAGAACATGCATAATTTTTAAATTAAAATAAAATATTTTAAAAATATTAATTTGGTAATAAATATATACTTCATATTATTTATATAATTATTTTATTAATTTATTTAGATGTACAAGAAAAATCCACTATATCTGAATTTATATTTTCAACAGTAAAATATTTCCAATTCTATTAGAATTATTTATATAATTAAAAATTAACATTTTTAAATTTTTTTAAATTTTATTAACATATTTTTATTAAAAATTTATATATCAAATGTTAAATTTAGGTTTCCTTCAAATTAATGGTTTTTACATTTGTTTAGTATTAAATTTAATATATGAATTATTTTTGAATTTGGTAAACATAAGTATAAATATGGAAAGATTATAATTTTATAGTAATTATTGATATAATTAAAAAATTATTTTAGAAATTAACATTTTTTATATTTTTAATATAATGTTGTTACTAATTATTGATATTAATATATAATATTAAGAAATATATAGAAAATGATAAATAAATAAATATTATTATTTTAACCCGTGTATTTTTCATTAATTATGTGACAAATAAAAAACTATATCTAGTAATTTTTAATATGTTCATAAAAAAATAACAAAAAACTAACTTAATCTATTAATGAAATATTATCATATTTTGGAATAAACTTTAAAATAAATAATTTTAAATTGTCTATTGGACTAATTATCATATTAGGTTAAATTACGCAAATTTATTAATTAAATATTATCATGTCCATAAATTTATTAGAATAATTTTCAAATCTTTTATAGTATAATTGACAATTAAAAAGTTAAAATTTTAATTATAATTTCTAATTAAAAATTATTTAAATTAAAATAAATAAAATTTTATCATTAATTATTCAACTTATTTTTGGATATTAACATCATGCATAATTTTAAAATTAAAATGACATACTTTAAACAAATTAATAAATATATCATGTATTTTATGATAAATTAAATTAATTTAATGGTAAATTTATACTTTATATTATTTATGTAATTATTTTATTATTTTATTTACGCATATAGGAAAAAAATGAACGATATTTGGATTTAAATTTTTGGAAATTAAATTATAAAAATTAAAATTCTTAATTTAATATGTGAATTAATTTGAGAAATTGCTAAACCTAATTATAACTTAAGTTATTTTTAATCGTAAATCAACGACATTAAATTATTTTAATAATAATAAATACAAGTATAATAAAAAAATTAATCATATTTTTAAAAATATATTTTAAAATTTGAATTAACTAGATGTTAATTTATGATAATGATATATGATTATAGTATTACTTTTCAGTATTAATTGTGCAAAATATAAAATTTAAACAATGTTTAACAATATTTAGTCAATTGTATTTAAGTAGTTATTAATATAATTTTGTTTTATATGATTGATACAGTTGATCAAAATTAATTGTAATTAATAGTAATAAAATTTAATTATATAAATCTTTAAGTTGTATATGTGAAATATTCTAATTTTACAAGATATACTTATTGTCTTCAAATGAATCCAAGTTTAAATAATCACTTAGTGAATTTTATAGATCTAGGTTTTATAAAATTAAAATTTAAGCAAGTATCAAAATTCAGTTGAATGTAACATTGCATTATCAAGGTATCAACTATATTTTTATTTTAAAATTTAATTTTAATTAAGTTATAATAAGATAACAATCAAAATCCTTCTTCATATAGATTCAAAATACAGGTAAATTCATTGATAAAACATGATTAACAAATTTTATACTTTTTAATTGAGTATTAAATCAATTTTTTAGAAAAATTACGTCTAAAATAATTTAAGCTATCCACTAGGCATATTATGTTTTTTATATACTATGAATATAACATTCATTATTATATAAATAATATTTATTAATATATGAATATGATACAAACTTTTAACTTTTTTTTATTAAAATAGTGAGCCACAAAAATATTCAGTAAAATTTGATTTATTATTAGAAAAATAATTTTTCTTCAAAATAAAAATCACTTCATCAAAATTCGGGTAGAATATTATAATTAAAAAATGTTGGATGAAAAGATTTTGATTACACAATTTAAGGCTATTCATTCTATTGAAGAATCAATAATTTTAAAATCATTGAATTTATTTGTTTAATATTATTTACACCTTTTGATCCAATTTTTTGAATTTTAAAGATGTATTATATTATTTATGAAGAATGGACAAAATGAGATTGATGCAAATAAGATTGTTACCTAAAAAGATCTACCTATTCAAATTGATGACAACATTAAAATTAATTTTTTTTATTTTAAAAGTTAAAAAATGTGCATATTATATTCATATATTTATGCATTTTGTTGCACAATAATATTTTATTTCTTATTAACTATATTTTTCATAAATATTTTTAACAGAATATACAATAAATACAACTCTAAATTAATTTTTTTTAATATTTTCTTTTATTAGATGTTTTGGATATCAGATGAATATTTTAATAATTATATATAAATTTTTATATTTTGTAGTTGATCACAAATATAAAAAATGACATTATTTAATTATATAATATTGTTAATCCTATTTATATCAACAATATACTCTTTATCTAATTGAACAAAAAAATTTTAAAAAATATTTAATTCATAAAATCATATAAATATGGTAATTAAGATAACTATAATAAAGATGTTTATTAAAATAAAAATAAAGTAATCTAAAAAAAGATTTATGTAATTTAAAAATAATAAATTGTTTTAACTATTTTTAGTTCACAAAACTATATAAGTGCAGTAATTAATATAATTAGGAAAGTATCTTTATAATAATCAAACTAAAGATGTTTGATAAGAAACTTTTTATGTAATTCTATGTATTTTTAAAATTTTAATTTATTTTTTAAATCATAAAATTATATAAATATTATAATTAAGGTAATTATAATAAGTATTTTTATAAAAATAAAAGTAAATAATTCTTAAGGAAAACTTCTTATACAGTTGAACGGTAAAATGTTGGAGAAAATTATGCAATTGAGTCTAACGAGCAAGACCAAACATTTCCTCCAACAAAAGAATTGATGCAATGTGTCTTTGGAACTTCAAACTTGGAAGCAGAAGAAATAGGAGACATAAGGTAAACTTCCTAGAAATTATTTAAGAAATATATAAAAATAATAAAATCATTGTTTAGTATAGTAAAAATTAGTTTGTAAACAAGGAATGTACTTAGTGAAGATAATTATGCTGATATTTATAGTGGTAAATAGGTGAAATGTTATGCAATTCAATAAAATGGTTGGCCTTAAACAGGGTTGTTCAAATATAACCCTTATCTAGAATCTAGAATAATCACATTTTGAAAACTAAATTCTGAAACTTTTCTCAATTTCAAGAAAAACTTCCGGAAATTAATCTCAAAAATGAAATTTTTTCAGCATAAAAAAAGTAAAATTACAAAACCCAACAGGTAAGTGTTTATCATGGAGGCCCAAAGCTGAAGAAATCGCTGGAAGACTCCAGAGAAACGAAAAAGAGAAAGCCAATATTTGATCTATCACTTTTTTTATAGTTTGTTTTAAATTCTGTTTCAAACACAAATAATAAATTAAATCTTCAAATTATATTTGGCAAGTTCAATTATGTAATATTGGTTTTTTACACAATAAATGTTTTATGCAAAGATGCTCAAGTTTAATTTTTTTTTAGGTCGAGTTTCCTTCATCTCCAACTAATTTAAACGAATTTCAGTACGTTAAATCATTTATTTTTTTTTTAATTCATATAAATTAATTCTTATATATTAATTAACCATAAATAGTAAGGGTGAGAATAAAGAAAAACCGTAGAAGAAAAGGTTAAGAGAGGTTTTGACAATGTTCTTCTTCTTCGTGGGAGGGTTACAGCAAGAGGTGCGGCAGGTGCTGAAATCCGGTGTGATCAGGTGCACGTACTGCGGCAACCGCGTGGATCTCGTGAACTACGACAAGGTTCTCAAGCTCTTCTTCGTTCCCGTGTGGCGGTGGCCGGCCAAGGATCCTCTCTTATATTGCGGCGGTTGTAAGAGCTTTTTCCCATACAATTATTCCCTTCCACCCGGCGCCGCCGCCGAATCGCCACCACCTGCGGAGGTCCCAGACGCCTTGCGCTGCCGCTTCTGCGACCGCGCTGTGGAGGCTGACTTCCGATTCTGCCCCTTCTGCGGCTCCGAACTGTGAAGAGAAATATTTGGAGAGGTTTTGAGAAAATTTAAAATAGCAAAAAATTAAAATTGAGGGTTTGTTAGTTGTTACTAAGTTTTGTTATTGTGTACAATGCGTATGATCGTTTTTTTTTTTTTGTGAAATTGGAAATAATTTCGGAACTTGCGACTGAATGCGTTGCGTGGGAATTTTGTGTTAATTTTTTTGGTTTCTTTACTGCTTTCTTTCACTGTAAAGTTTGGCTCAGTTTATTCGTTATAAATAATTGTTTATTTCTTTCAATTTTATTGAAAAAACTATAAAATAAACAGTTTTTTTTTTTTACTGTAATATGCTTTAATGTTTGTTTGTTTTAAACAAATCTCGCGTTTCCAAAGACGTTGATCGAAGTTTTACAGAGACAAAACTTTGGTGGTGTGGTTCAATGTCTTCTCAACTTAGTTGGAGGTTTAGGTACGACACACTTAAACTTTGATATGTATGTATATATATATATATATATATATATATATAAATGATAAGAATTCTAAAATTATTGATATTTAAAAAATAACGTATTTTTAATTTTGTTTTTTGAATTTTAATTTTTTAATTTTTATTTTATTTATCAAGTAATTTTATTTTATTTTAATTTTTATTATTTTTTAATGATATTGTAATAAAAATTTTGTCAATTTGACAAGAATCGTATATAATTTTCTTGACAGATAACTTTTTAAATATTTTATTAAATAATTTAATATGTAATTTATTTTGTTTGAAATTGTGTAAATATTTTATTTTCCTATCATATTCTTCTTAACAATATAATAATTAAATAGATTGTTAAAATTATTATTATTATACATTATTTTATGTTATTATTTTCGTGTATTATTTTTCAAAATCAACTTCATATTTAAGACATTGAAAGAGCAAGATTATGCAAGTTAAAAAGGAAAACACCATTTAGTGATTTGTAAAATCATATTTGGAGTTAAATAATGATATTAAATTTGTGTAAGCCTTAAGAGAAGTTAAGTGTTTAAAAATATTTGATGATCGTTTAGATTAAAATGCTAACTAGGACTTGGCGAAAGATTGTGCAAGAAAATGTCATCTGAATTAGAAGAAAGTGAACATTTAACCCTTAATTTTAGTTAAAGAAACCCAGTTTCAAGTATGAAATTAAAAAAGAAAAAAAAGACTCATTGTAACTATTCTAGAAAATCTTTTTGTCTTGATCCGCCATCATTTGCATTAACCGTGTTTATCAGAAATTTTTTGTAATAGATCAAATAAAATCACAATCATTTAAAACCTTGGATTCATTCATTACAAACACAATTCAAAAAATATGTAAAATTCTGAAGTTGTAACCCAAATCAATCAGGAAGTCTGAATTAAATAACATTGCACTGAATATTGTGTCATACAACATGCCCCTTTATACAAGGGTAAGGTTAAGGCACCCGCTGAGATGGTGCAGATATCACAATGGAAAAAAATGATTTGACACTGTACACAAATTTAGAAAAATAAAAATCGAAGATGGGTGAAATGGTGTCAAGACTCGAGTATTTTAGGGAATGGAACTCTTACGAATGTAACACTTCCCGGATAGTATTGTAGAGATGAAAGCCTTGAGTTGAAAAAGAAAATCTTCTTATTGGAGAATTTAAGAAGCGTCACTGAGTGAGAGAAAAAATTGTTCACTCTGTACTTAATCAATGTGGTGTGGTGAATGGTAGTTGTTTAGCTCCTCGCTCCAATGCATCTCTCCACATTCTGTATCTCACCCCAAGCTTGTCATAGGATACTGGGAAGTTCCATACGTTTGCACCATTGTTCATTCGCTCTTGCTGCCCCACCACTAGCCTTAGATCCTCATTTAAAACCTTTTGTAGATGAACATTAAAACACCAATTAGCACAAGGTGGACAAGACAACGATATCATTTACTTAAGGACAAAACTTACATCAAGTTTTTCATGTTCTTGTTATTAACTTCTATATTTTAATTATGACATGTGAATTTTTTTCCTTTTTCGCGAGATGTAGCTATCCACATACCATTTGAGTTTAGAACTTGATGGTAAAGACATAATGAGAACATGTTCACTTTAGTAAATTTTTGTCTTTTATTTATCTAGAGAATGGTACTTTAATAGATAATCAAAAATAAAAATTCAAATTTATAGACAGAATAATGTTAGATTTTTAAGACTTCCTACTAGTGTTTTTTTATCCTCTGCGAGTTTAAATATCCCAATTTATGAGGATATCTACAAAAAAAAACCTGGCACGTTCTTTGAGGCATAATTTCTTTTTGGGAAAATCACTTTTTTTCCCCTGAATATGTTAAATGTCGTCACATAAATCCCTGAAGCTACATAAATTCCAAATAAACTCTTGAAACTGGTGACTGTTTCATCAATCTCCCTAAACTGAACCAATTAGGGTCATTTTGATAAATACGTTAATATTACCACTAAAGTCAAGTGTTAAATGTTGTCACTGAAGCTACAGAAATTCCAAATAAACTCCTGAAACTGGTGACAGTTTCATCTATCTCCCTAAACTTAACCAATTAGGGTCATTTTGATAAATAAGTTAATATTACCACTAAAGTAAAGTGTTGCATGTAATGGTTGGTTGGACTAATGTTATTGACGGATTGCAGTTCTAAGGATTTTTTTTTTTAATTTCCTTAGTTTTAGGGACTAAGGTGACAATGCCTGATACTTTCTGCGACAAAATAGGTGATTTATCCTTTCTTTTCTCCTTTTGTTCTTCCTTCCTAGTTCAAACACGGTTATCAAACATAGTTAAATATGCATTCATGATTCAAAAAACTCTACCTGTTCAGCAAAATGCTTCCATAGATATTGCATTAAAGGTATATGCTTAAGCAGAGGTGCGAAATCCAGTGACATTCTGTATAGCAATCTTGTCTTCTGTTTTGAAGATGGTAAGCAGACATGAAGTTGGTGCAGGTGTGTTGAACATTCCCTGGTATTTTGTCCCTCCAGTTTCCCAGGCTTTGAAATTCCAATGGTTGATATTACCATGCAAGGTGGTCGAAACTCCATATCAATGGGATAAGGATCCCAGTATCCTTGCAGGCCAGATGCAGGTGTCAAAAATTTCACCAAGCTGCAAGTTCAAATTCATGCAAGGAGACTGAGTGAGCTAGAAACTTATTATTTCATAAGATCAAGCTAAGAGTCAAATACATATATAAAAAGCTGAACTACTCCATTCATGCATTTACCTCAAATACATAAAATTGTCAATGGAAAAAGGCTTCTTATAGTGCATTGTTATAACATATTTTCTATTTTCAATAACATGTATCAGTTTGACCTATTGAGTCCTCTGCGTGGCAAAATTCCAACTCTTTATTAAGTATTAATTTTTTCCTTGTCTGAGGAGTGTATCCTAGAAGCCAAAAAATTCAAGTGAAATTGGAGGAACGGGAAAGAAGTTTTTGATCAATTAGAAACGAGATGAACTGTAACATCCCCAAAAGGCATTTTGATCCCTTCATTATCGATTACCTCTTCTGAATGACAATTGATTTCAGTATTAAGGGTATAAACTAAACAAACCTGGGAACACTCCATCCTTTAGCGAATGTTGAAGTGTGAGTAAAAGGGGCATGTGCAAGATCCAAAAGATTGTCCAAAAGTAAGCCGTGTTCGATTGGAAGTTCCATCACAATCTGTTACAAGTGAACAACCACCACGTAAGAAAACACAGATTTCTTTTTCTTTTAATCAATCATACAATTATAATTCTTCTATCTTGCATTGAACACAATACCTAATGGGAAAGATTATATTCACAGCATACCTCAGCATGGATTTCAAATCCAGAAGGAGGTAGTAAAGATGGAAGTGTGGCAGTTGGTGGGTCATTGCCAGGCCAAATCCAGATCATTCCCTCTTTTTCAAAGCATGGAACAGACTTTATTTTCACATTTAATAGTCGAGTAGATGGCATTTTCTCACATTTTCCATCTGTGGTATATTCCCAGCCTGATATCCAACCATTTGGTAATTTTAGAGTCTGTAAATTTCAGTGTACATAAATCTGTAGGTTGTATAGTGGGAAATTACACGTACATTATCAAGTATTGTGGGATATTACACTACATTATCAAGTATCAACAACTTCATATAACTCATTTCTATGTCATAATCATTTTCAGTAACTAACCATGGTAGGGGCATTGGATACGACCCTCATTTACTGAACCAAGGTGCAGAGGACAGGCTCTGTGTGCACAGGTATTCTGGACACATCCAGGCTTCCCATCTTTCCCTCTGAAGATCACCCATGGTTCCTCAAAACATTCTATTGGGATCTGAGATAGAAAAGGAGTAACACACTTATGAGAATTCACATTTAGCTTAGAGTATGTCTATCTTTTATCAAATATGAAACCCATTACCCCACTAAAGAAAATGAAAATAAAAGAAAAAGAAGTGATAAAATAGAAAAAACTAACAAAAAAAATAGTGAAGCATTTTCGTTTGCAGTGAGTCATAATGTGCCACAAAAAAGGCATTTTAGTGGCCTACATGGTAATAGTCAAATGGAGAGATTAGGATAGAAATCTTAAATTCAGCTCTCGTATAAATGAAAAAAAAAATACAAGCGATATCAATCACAAGATATGTCAAATGCTCAAATATTTTACTGTTATATGATGAAAGAAAATGTTCTAATTGAAATAGACGACACAAACAATTGAAGTATATCATAGATAAATTTTCCAGAAAAAAGACAATTTGATACATATTGACTTACCATGGTATCATCCTTTAGGTCACTAGAGAAAGCAACAGGATACCAGAAATTCTTCAAGTGAGGATGGTAAGACTGAACCGGGCCTGATACATTCAAGCTTTTCTGTGGCTGCCTTCTCTTTTCTGTAACTAAAGAATTTGCAGAAGTACTGGGAGAAGAGGATGTTTGGGCAACTTCAGCTGTGCTTCTGTCTTGCAACAGCCTATCACTTACCAATTCTTCCATGTAAGCAAGTTTATCTAAAGCAGTGGTAACCCTTGCTTCAGATATATGAACCTGTTGTTATTCATTAAGTTACATAAATATAGTGACAGATTAATAACCTATTGACAAGTTTCTGCCAAGTTAGATGGATCAATTAGAAACAACTCAGTTTCAAGTTGTGCTGACTAGTCCACCACTGCTAAAATTCTATACCTGTCTGTGTGCTTGTGCTAATTCATCCTGCAACTCAGCTAGCTCCTTTTTCAGGGTGCCAATTGATTTATATTCGCGAGCTAGAGGATTAAGAACTTCGACCACCTACACCCATAATTTTTGAAGGTATAAATCAACAAATGATGGAACATGCATAACTCAATGAGTAAAAGGGGCTACTCAAACAAAAACTATATTGTAGTGACACTCTAATCTTAGTAATATGGCCAAGTTTATCTATGTCCAATATTCACAGAGGATAAACATCAACAAAATTCATAATCCATACAAGCATCAAATTGTTTATGTATAACAACAACTAAAATCAGTTGAAACCTTTTCATGGAGAAGCATGATTGTTAGCACATCTTGCCGAGCTCGCCAATCTAAGTACTGAATATCATGCCTTGCCACTTCCAGGGCTTGGTATATATCCAAAACCTTCCTTTTATTCTGTTGAAACTTAGATCTCGGATCCTCAACATCAAATAGCGCACCCCATGCGTTTTTCTTCTCTTCTTCTCCAAATACAGCAAATACTCTAAATCTACCTTTCAAATCCTGAAATTTGACATGCCCAAAAAATATGTTAGCCATAAAAAACAAACCACACGCTTTCATCCATGTAAGGACCAGAAAATGCAGTCCACGCAAAGGAGAAATTTGCTATATATTAACTACTCAGTTTTTTTTATTAATTTTTATTGATAGGACTAACTATTAACTATTAACTAATGCATATTCATGCCATTATACCAAGCATTATACTTCAAACCACAATTGAGCTAAAAACTAAACCCACATGCTCAATTTTCATCTTAAACTCAATTGCAAGCACACACACAAAAACAAAAAAAAAAAAAAATTAGGATCAACAAATTTCTCTCCATGTCTTGTATGTAACGTACCCTTCCAAGTTCAGCAGTTAAACAAACACAATTTAGTATCCGAACTTCAAGTAATTTAAATAATTAAATTACACTTTAAATTTACCATTACCTTAAAAAAGAAAAAAGAAAAAACACAGTAAAGTACAAAACAACACGCGTAGAACAAAAAAGGAGGTTACCCTTTTGGTGTCAAGTTTGGAAGCTCTAAGAAAAATGGGAAGAGTGAGAGCGGAAGCAGTGGCTATGGCATTCATGGCGGTGAATAAGTGACAGTGCGTGTGAAGAGAAGAGAAACGTTAGAAAACATTAAGGAGGAAGATTTATTGTGAGGATTTTGAGATAAGAGGTTGGTGTTGCGAGCGATCTCGGTTGGCCTTCCTCGGAGAGCCACGTGGACTCCTTCGTTTCACACGTGGCGCATGTTCTTTCCACATGCTTCGTTGACGGCTCTCAAAGTATCTAGCGAGTGTGGGCCCCACACACGTGCCAGCTCGGACTGGGAAGATAGATATCTTCTCTATCCTGCTGCGCTCAGTCTTTTGTCCTTTTGTGGGATTTTGATTTTTTGAAAACAAAGGTGTGGGCATTAATTGCGGCTCAGATTTTTGAGAATGAAACACTGAAAAAGTCCTTCACTTTAGTATGTGGTTGGTGCTAAGTGGGTTTCGTTTGGAGTTCTAAGGCCACGAACAAAGTCTTGAGGCAGATATTTTTAGGTAGAAAAAATATTCTTCTCTATTCTGTCCCCAAATTAATATTATTGTATGTGTTAAATGGGTAACTACATTTTTTTTATAAATTAAGTTTTTTATTTACAATTTACGTTCTCTTTTGTTAGGACATGAAAGTTTTGTTATATTTTACTTCTTGATATAAATAACACTTTTAATAGTTGTTAACAATTGTAAGGCAAAATGGTTTGGAAACATCAGGGATTTTTTTCAATTTTTTTTCTTCTGAATTTTAGCTAAATCTAATTTCTCTGATAAATCTTATCCATACTTTGACCATATTGTAACCAATGAATTTTTTTTTATAATCAGCAAACAAATTAAATTTTTGTTAGAAAATTTAAAAATTGTTAAGTGTATAGTAAGGGACAGTATGTTGGTAATATTGAACGTTAAGTGAACCTTCTTAAATTGAAAAGAGTGCAGATACTATTTTATACCAGATAATCTACTTCTATCACAATAAATTACTGCATATAATTTTTTGCAATCATAACATGTTGCATAGTTCGCAACCGCAACGATAATCATGGATAACGACCAATTTGATGATTTTCTTTTGGATAATTTTCTTGAAGAAGAGATTTTGTACCTCAATGTGATTTTCCAATTTACTTCAAAGAGTATTGTAGAGTTGTGTGGTTGATTGGAGTTATATTATGATTATTTCTAACTAATAAGTGATAAATGAAATGTTGTAAATGACTAAAATGTAAAGGAAAAGTGTTGTATGTAATTTTCTTCTAATACATTACATTGACTTAACCAACTCTAAATTGTGAAAATGAAAAAAATTTGTAAAGATATTTGTATTTATAATAAAAAAAATGCAAGTGAGTTTTTAATAAATAAAATAAAAAAATGTAAGTGAAATATAGAAACATTATAAGCATCACTGCCGAATAAAAGCATCACAATAATAAATATCAAGATGACAACACAGTGTTAGATAATTAACAAAATAATCTAAGAGGTGATGAATTAGGTTTTCAAAATTCTTTAGAAAAAATTGTTTTAAAGTGATCAATGTAACATCCCAATTTTTTATATATAATATTATATTTTTAGAATTTAATTTTTATTATAATTTATGTAAACTGTTTAGAAATATATTAGTTAATAAAATAAAATTAAGAAAAGAATAAAATAATAAAATAATAAAATTTTAATTAGTAAGAGTACAAAAATTAAAAATAA
>JAMLFT010006432.1:0-16060 GCA_026544285.1 Pachyrhizus erosus
TATATGACCATTAATATTAGATTCTTTTTTTCTTTTTAATCTATATATATTTTTTGTATATTAAAACACACTTTACTGAAATTGAAAACTATTGAATACAATATTTAAATTAAAATTTAATAGTTTTAATAATTTTTATTTTTTTAAAGTAGCTATAGAATGTTTTAAAAAATTTTAAACTTTAAAAAATGCTATAAATGTTTTGTTGAAACTATGAATAATTGACATTTAGTTATTAAAAAGTTGTTATAAATTCATTTTTTTAAATTTTAAACTCTTCGAAAATGTTATAAATGTTTTATTGAAATTTTGAATGATGGATAATTAAACTCAAGTTTATTAATTCTAATTATTTGAAATTTTTATAAATTTTTTTTCATATTTTAAATATTTAAAAAACTATAAATTTTTTTTTGGGTTAAATTAAAAATCAAATATACTTAGTTAATTATTTGAAAATTTTTATAAATAATTTTTTGAAATTTTAAACTTTGATAAAACATTACAAATGTTTATTAAAACTGGGAGTTGTTGAAATTATATAAATAAAAATGTAATAACTTTAATTATTTAAAAGTTGTTGTAAATTCTTTTTAAAAATTTTAAACTTTTAATAAAATGGTATAAACACTTTATTGAAGCTATGGATAGTTAATATTAAATAATTAAAGTAAAATGTATGACTTTAAATTATTTAAAATTATTATAAATATTTTTGGAAATTTTAAACATTTAAAATTTAAGATAAATGCATTCTTAAAATTTTTGAAAATGTCATAAATGGTTTTTTAGAATTGATAATAGTTTAGATTGAGTAATGAAATTCATATTTAATAATTTGATTATTTAAAATATTAGAATTGACTTTTTAAAGTTTTAAACTTCTAAAATATTATAAATACCTTTTTGAAACTAAGAATAATGAGAGTTGAATTAGTAATTATAAATACTTATTATTAATAAATAATTTTTTAAAAGATGATTAATATATAAAATATTTTTAAATTTAAATATATAAATTTGTTTAAATATTTTTAAATACAAATTAAAAGAGAATCACCCCATATATTATACGAGTCTGCATATTAATATTCATTAAAAATAAAATTGCACTTTATTAATTATAATAAAAAAATGAAAAAATAATTAAATATCTTGATATTCTAAAAGAGGATACCTCATTAAAAATATCAAAATCATAAAAATAGAAAAACATTAAAATAAAACAATAATTATAATCTTTCACCTACTTTCTTTTTAATATTATTTTAATTCTATTTTCTTTTTATATCTCGTTTTTCTCTCACGTGATTTATTAATAAAAAATAAATTAGTTATTACATGTATTATTTTCTCTTTCATCCTATATCATTTACATTTAATTTTCTCCTTCTATATATCACACATTGCTGAATTATTACCTTATTGTTTCATTATTTTTTTTATAATTTTTCTTATGTCTACCCTAATTCTCACAAAATGAGATGTACTTCTATGACAACTCCACCCAAAAATGAGATGTACTTCTATCACTAATCCACCTGAAAATGAGATGTCCTTTTATCATTACTTCACATACATTAGGTAAACAAAATTAAGAATCCAGCATAGTGCATAGACATTTCCACCTTCTCTCAATACAAAAACAAGATTAATCATTACTTGTAACTCTGAAGCTTTTAGTTCATAAATTTCAAACCCCACTACTCACTCAACCCATTTCAAAACCGGAATCCAAAATTTTCCCTTTCAATGCATCTTCTTCCCTTCCAATCACCATTTCCAATGCTTCTTCTTCCAATCTAAACCCTAACAACAAAAACAAAAAAAACAAAGAGCAATAACTTCTTCAATAACAATAACAACAAGAACAACAGTAACATGAATTCTCTCTTCTCACCGGAAAACCTTCCCCCACCGCCCGGAATCCCAATCCCCGCCACAATCGCTGCCGCCACCACCACCCGAACCCCGATACTAATCCCAAAGCTCGAACCTTTCGACGAATGGCTCAACATCCACACACCCCAACAAAATGAAAGACAAGAACAATCTCAGGACCCCAATTTTTCAGAAGGGTCCTCCCTCGACCTTGATCTCAACCTCTTCTGCGACGAAACCCCCGACGAACCAAACTTGTACTCCGAGTTCCGTCGAATCTCCCAGCTTTTCCGCACCGCTTTCTCCGATGACTCCCCTCAAAACGACGCCGTTCCCGACCTCATCACCCAAGGCCTGCAGCACCTCCGAAACGACGCCGTTTTTAACCCCTTTGCCAGAACACCCCACCGCGCCACCACCCTTCCAGGCTCCGCCCCTCAGAACTTCCAAAACGGCGCCGTCCCCGACCCGGATACGCGTGCAATTGTGACTATCCCTGAGGAGGGCGGTTCCTCTTCCACGGCGGTGGCCGCCACGCCGCGCCGCCGCTGTAAGGAGCTCGTTCGGGTCACGGATATCGGCGGACCGGAGCAGCGGCACTTCCGGGACTTGGTCCGCCGCACGCGGATGGTGTACGACTCCCTGCGCGTGCTGGCCACGGTGGAGGACGAGCGGCGCGTGGACGCCCGCCGGGGGCGCAGCGATTTGCGTGCATCGGCTGTGATGAGGAACTGTGGATTGTGGCTGAATCGTGACAAGAGAATTGTTGGTGCTATTCCCGGTGTTTGCATTGGTGATGTGTTTCTTTACAGAATGGAGTTGTGTGTGGTTGGGTTGCATGGTCAGCCTCAGGCTGGGATTGATTATCTCCCTGCCAGCATGAGTTCCAATGGTGAACCAATTGCCACTAGTGTCATTGTTTCTGGTGGATATGAGGATGATGTGGATGAGGGTGATGTTATCATTTACTCTGGCCATGGTGGCCAGGACAAGCATTCTAGACAGGTTTTTCACCAGAAGCTTGAGGGAGGGAACCTTGCAATGGAGAGGAGTATGCACTATGGGATTGAGGTGAGAGTGATTCGTGGGGTGCGGTATGAGGGTGCAGCCTCTGCTACTGGCAAGTTGTATGTGTATGATGGATTGTATAGGATTCTTGAGTGCTGGTTTGATGTGGGCAAGTCCGGTTTTGGGGTTTATAAATATAAGCTGTGTAGGATTGATGGGCAGGCTAAGATGGGGACTGTGGTGATGAAGGAGGCGCTTATGCTTAGGAGGGATCCCTTGAGTTTCAAACCCACGTGTTGTTTGGCGCTTGATATTTCGAATAGGAAGGAGAATGTGCCTGTTCGGCTTTTTAATGACATTGATCGTAATTATGACCCTATGCAGTATGAGTATCTTGTGAAGACTAATTTTCCGCAGTTTGTGTTTCATCAGAGTGGCAGGGGAACGGGGTGTGAGTGTGTGGACGGGTGTGTTGAGGGGTGCTTTTGTGCTATGAAGAATGGAGGGGAGTTTCCTTATAATCAGAGTGGGATTCTCTTGAGAGGGAAGCCTTTGATTTTTGAGTGTGGCCCGTTTTGTGGTTGTCCTCCTCATTGTCGGAACAGGGTCACACAAAAGGGGCTGAAAAATAGGTTGGAAGTGTTTAGATCTAGGGAAACTGGTTGGGGAGTTAGGTCCTTGGACCTTATTCAAGCTGGTGCTTTTATATGTGAGTACACGGGGGTTGTTCTCACTAGGGAGCAAGCGCAGCTTTTGACAATGAACGGGGATTCATTGATATATCCGAATCGGTTTACTGACAAGTGGGCAAAATGGGGGGACTTATCTATGATAGACTCCAATTATCTGCGTCCATCTTATCCGTCGATACCTCCTTTGGATTTTTCTATGGATGTGTCAAAAATGAGGAATGTTGCTTGCTATATGAGTCATAGTTCGACTCCCAATGTCTTGGTTCAGTTTGTTCTGTATGATCACAATAATTTGATGTTCCCTCACCTTATGCTATTTGCAATGGAGAACATCCCACCAATGAGAGAGCTCAGCCTTGATTACGGGGTAGCTGATGAGTGGACAGGAAAGCTCTCTATATGTAACTGAATGATTTTGAAAGTTTCATACACTTTATAATATACTGAAGCTGAGTTTCGGGCATTGTTTGCAGAGGTAAAGCCAAGTTCTTTCATCAACTTATTTGTTTTCAGAATTTTCGCAGTTGTTTTCCATTTGATTTTATCTTATCTCAATCTTTTTCTGGTCTCCATTGTAAACTCTGTTAACCACATGAGTTGTAGGCATATTATTCATTAGGAACTGCTCCATTTTGTGGTCTTTCTAGCATCTTGGTGTACATCAGATGACAGGAAGTTCAATATTTATTGTGACTTTGAAGATTGAGATAATATGTTGTAATATCATATCGTTGTAGTTTGGTTTGCAAGCTTATCAGTATTGTGGTTGCTCTGAATATGAGATTTTTCGTAGTTTCTTCTGCTTCTAGCAGTCCGAATCCGTTTTGCTATATCTGGGTTTGTGTTTGCATACCATCTATCTATTATTGGTTCTATTTTATTGAACATATGCTCTTAAAACTTTCTCTTCCTAAGAAATCCACTTTATTTACAGTCACATCATATTATGTATTAGTATTATGAATTATTCAATTGTAATTTGTTGAGACTTTAACCACTAATTTTTTAATTTAAAATATCCCTGAGCAATAGAGACTTTGTTGATTTGTTGATCATGCTAGGGCAATTGCTCTTAATTGTTGATCTTGGTTCTTTCTAAATTATTGTGGAATATTAAAAGACTTACTTTGGTTATGGCTTCACGTTGGGAATTCAGGTGTGTGAGTAGAAGTTCCTCATTTAAAAGTAATAGGCTTGGGTAGTTAGCACAAGGTCCTAGGTTCTAACCTTGTTGCCGCTGTTGTACACAAAAAAAATTAATGGGCTAAGGGAGGAATATACCAGTTAAATGACCCATAGACCTAATTAAGTTCTTGGGTCACGATGTGTTGTGAAGCCCATAAGTGCAGTTCTTGCTTAAGCCCATGAAAGAAGATCTTAATGTTTTGTGCTTCCTTTGTAACAGTTCACTTGTTATTGTATTGCTTCAGTTTGGGTTTGATAGAAACCTTGGGCTGGATGATGTAAATTGTAAACTGTTTAGACAGGCTGGATGATGTAAGCCACCCATATTTCAGAGGGATTACGCAGTGAGGGAATATTTTCTGCCATGCGGATTTGCTGACATGGACAAGTTTGTTAAGCCAGCCAGCCAGTGTTATAGGTGGGAGTAGGGGGCTAGGTGAGAATCATGTTGAGGAGTATTATCATGGCGTGACTGAGTGTGTTCTCCAAGGTTATCAAATCGAGATTTGAATCGTGAATCATTGAGCTAATTTTTGAATCATGAATCATAATATGTATCGAATAGTAAGATTCAAAGACAAAGAAAAAACACTCCAAATATATCATACAAATGATATATAGTTTTCAATGTATAAGTTTTTAACTAGAAATAGATAAAACAACTTAACCATAAGTCTTATGAAACAAAACTATTAGTTATAATGAGTTTATGAAGCCTTTCTTTTAGAAGAATGGAGACAATACAATTAAATAGTTAACTAGAGTACATGCATTGAAAAGTGAGTGACAAATAAAGTAGTGAAATAATCAAATAGGATGAGTTTAGTAGTGTTCCTTCAATTTTTTTTTTCATTTAACAATTAAAGCTTATATGACTTTTCAATTTTTTGATGAGAATTGGTGAAAGAAAAGTACAAAAAAGAAAAAAATAATGAATCATATCAGTCGTATTGATGAATGAAATTGCATAGATCGATTCATGTATCGTATGGTACAAAGTCATTTAAGATTTATCTTATGATATGAATCGGTAAGTAATCAAATTGTATCGAATCGTAAGATTCAAATTGTGAATCATAAGATTCTAATAACTATGGTGTTCTCTTAGAGATGCCTTGGCTTTGGTAGGAGAAATTGTAATTTCTATGGTTATATTTTAATTCAATAACACTAGCAGTTTCAACCATAGTTACCAAGTTCACAATAATCTCCTATATGTGGTATGGGTACACGATATGCGACCTTACAAGGTATTGGTACATGCAGGGTGGGTGGGGCGTATAGAGTTAGTATGCTTCGGTATGATTATAGAGGGAGTGGAATTAGGTAGATGAGAAAAGAAGAGAAGAGAAATAGATAAGCTAGGAAGCACTGATAACTCTCTAGAACAACGTGTTGACATGTCAGACACTTTTTGGATATGACACTTGTTTGGCACATGTCACCTTTTAACCATGTCACAATTAAGTAATAATTTTTTTGGGTTGGACAACTCTTCGACACGGCTTAGGCACCTCTTTGACATGGCTTGAGCATGAGTCAAGAGATTGAGCTGACACTTACTCTTGGCTAAACACTTCTTAGACATTCTTATTGTATAAAAAAGTAAAAAGTTATCTTAAAAATATTGCAAGGCTCGTAGCATTATTTTTGTTGGGCTCATTTTCACATGACTTAACTAGTTATTTTAATTTACAAGAGATATGACTCATCTTATCTTGAGATTTTTTCTTTTTGTATTGTGAAATGATCCCTCTTAGTGTTCTATCTGTGAGGGTCATTAATTCAGCATTATATGAAAACTAAAAAAGGTTAACAACTTTGTTTTAAGAATGTGAACTATCTAAATCTTAAATCTCAATTTATATATATAAGCGGTGTCGCAGTGTCCTATATTTTGGACATTAGTCATGTCCTTGTTGTGTCCAGTGTCTGTGTTGGAGTTGGCACTTCATATTAGATAAGAAATAAAGTGGAAATAGTGGTCATTTGGTTTAAGAGAAATAGAGTAGAAATAAATAGAATGGAAAAAGGATAAAGAAAGATTATAATTATTAAAAATATCATTTTATCATTTTGCGAGGAAGAAGACACCTTTAGCACAAGGTTGAAAATTGGAGGCAGAGAAGAAGACACAAGGATTGCATGGTTGGTTTTGTAAAAAAAAGTGGCTCTCAAGATTTCCACGAAAATCATCTCTGGAGAGTGGAAGTTGATAACTGTGTGCCCCACTGATTTTTTTTTTAATATTTCTAGCATATTTCACGTGTACCTAACATGGGAAGTCATGCACTTCTTTGCATTTCTGTTCTCTTCACTTCTTTTCTTTGGTACATCACATGTACCAAAGAGCACTATACAAGTTACTTTATGCATAAGCTAATTTTAGCTTATAGAAAAACTCATTTTAGTTTTTTCTTCTTATTTTCTTTTTCTAGAAGTGCTTCTGGATGAGTTTACCCAAACAGATCCTAAGTCTTACTTAGAAAAGAGTCTGCACAACTTTCATAAATGAATACAGCTGGTTAACACTCATGTGTGAAGCTTTATTAATTTATATTTTATAATCACTCTTTAATCCTCAAGGAAGGCTATGCTTTCCAAAGTTTGAAGTTGAATGGATATATCGACTGCATGTTTAATTTTCCTTTCTCATTTTGATGAGCGTGCAAATGTTTCCTAGAAAAAGAGACACTATTAATGCACTCTTCAATCTCCCACACTCTCTCTCCTACATCACTTATCGAGAGTTAGGAATTCTCATCATGTTTCATTCCTCTCTCCTCTATTTGTCATGCTTCAAATTCCTGGATGGTCACTGTTGTGAATTCTTTTACCAAATTTTAGCATACTGGCACAAGAATGTTATGTGGATTGGTACTCATGAACCAATTCATGGTTCTCTCCTAAAATAATGACTTATGTTTCACTTGTTGAATTCAGCCTTGAACTATTATGCATATTCTAGTGTTCTATTAGGGTTCTGGTCCCTACTCTAGAAATTGTTTCTCTAAGGAATTGGTACTTTTTGTGAACATGATATGTTTTGTGAGGATCAACAACATTCATCAATTATATCTATTTATGGGGGGAAAGATTGCTGATAACACATCTTGGAAGATAGGTAGTATTTAAGAATGTTACAAATGAGATATATTTACAAAATAGCTATTATCTTTTTTCACCCACAAAAAAATAACTTGCTTTTCATATCTACTGGTCAGTTTGTTAGGGGTAAAAATGGTGGTGAAAATTTCTTGTGCAAGTCCTTTTTGTAAATTTGTATTGAAAATTGATCTGTGAATTTTTCACCTACAATACAAAGCTAATATTATGGGCTTAAAAGGGGCTGCTCAATGTTTTCATTAAATAATTTGTTCTGAAAAAAAAATTGACTAAGAAGAGAAATGTATAAGAAATAGAGAATATTGGTTATTTAGTTTAAGAGAAATAGAGTGGAAATAAAATTATGAGGTTATTTAGTTGAAAGAAATAAAAGGAAAGAAATGTATCATTTTTTGACTCGTAGCCCCCATGTGCACCATAAGATCAATTACACTGTTAGTATAATTGATTATATGGCTCCAATCACACAATAGAGGAATGCGGTGCAACTCATCGATTATGCTTGCACATAATCCATTATATGCAACCATAATTGATTAGCTGCACATAAAAATCCATTCTAGGTTACTTTTGGTAAAATGACAAAAAAAAAACCTCTAGTATTTCATTGCATTTCATCACTCATGAGAGTGGAAATAAACAAGCCTGGGCCCCACATGTTTTTTTTTTTAAATCTCCTGTTTCTCAGGTACCAAATGAGGGGACTTCCTTACCTCAACCTGATTTCTTCACCCTTCTTCCCATTTCTTATGTAATTCACCGCTACCAAACACAACAGATATTTGATAAATTGATTTGTTTGTCTAATATGGTTCTGATTTCACCAGTTATGGAGCATACAAATGGAAGTCGCCATTAGGTTACCTCTTGAAACTCGTATTGATAATTAGTGACATCATAGTCAGCCCACATCCTAATTTCTATATTTGCTTGGTGGTGATTGCGATTTAGATTGTGGAATTGTGCAATCTTATGCATTAGAAACCCCTTTTCGTGCTAACTTGTGCCCTGGACTGTGTCTGAGTGGGATTGCAGTCTTCTAAGCTCAATTGTGGGATTGGTAATCCCCTGTGAGCAGGAAGAAATTGAAAAGCGGAGTGGCCCTCCACTGTTCTTGAGGCACTCATTGTGGAGTACCTGTCTGTTGTAGATGTTCTGAGCCATTTGCAGTGCAAATTGCAGCCTTTGCAGGCTTTGTGGCGACTCCTCTGTTTGCACCACTGCCGGACATGATGCTGCAACCTGTGCTATTGCTGGACAGCCTCTGTCACCTCCCTCTTGCTGTCGTGTTGCCCAACCTCCCAGTACACCTCCATTTGTCTTCTCTACCTTCTGCAATAGGGAATTAAGGTTGCACTTGTTTTTTCAGAACAGTGGTCGCACTTAGTAGAGAAGCTGATGGGTCCTAGGGTTTCAGGGTAATTGTGCCCAAAACATTTTTCTCTGTTTTCTCTTCTTCTGGTTTGATATGTTGGGCCTCAATTTGAGCTCAATTCAGCATCTCTTTTGTTGTTTTTTATGCAAAACATAACATATACCATATAACAAACTAAAGAATAACAATGTAATAGTATTAAAAATATAATAAACTAGAAAAAGCACAATATATGATCTAATAAATTAAATAATGATAGTAATAAAAATATGTATTATATATAAGTATTTTAGGCAGGGGATTGTAAGATCTTACGTTCCCATTTATGATTGCTGAGTTAGAAGTTTTCATCCCCTTCCTGATCCTCTTTATTAGACTTGGTTACAAATGGTAGTGCTCCTGCTGTAACTAAATGTCAATGTTAATATATATTTCTTTATGCCCAAATTAATTTCTCATGAAGATAAAAGAGGGAACTAATGTCAATTGCTCGTTGTTATTGAAGTTTTCCTTCTCTATTTGAAGTTGAACTGATGCTAATTTGCTCTAGTATTCTGTATCTAATTATTGTGTGTATTCATTAAGTGCATTTCCTATTCTGTGAAATAAGATGTATTATTTTTAGTTGTTCCAGTAAAATTGTTTCCAAATTAATGAATGATTTTTTCAGCAGTTCATAGATTGTCTTCCAGATTTATATAGGTTATATATAGATTGGTTTCAGAATCATGTCTCTGGTTGCAGTTTCCTAGTTTTCTCTGAGAAGGTTTCTAGGTTATTATAAAACTTGGGTTGACCATGACAATACTTTCCATTTCACCTCAGAATCCTGCATAAAATGGAAATATGGAATTAAGCTTTTCTGGAATAGCCATATTTTTACCAGGCTTGTTTAAATGTTTATTAGCAGAATAAGTTCTTCATTTTGGTCTTATATTAATTTTAGCCTTTAGCTCTACTGATGGATGAAGAACTGGATAATTACTTTCATATTTTTATAATTACTTATGGACCTTGTAATGCCATACTGTGAATCTTTGCTTGTATATAAGGTGAAGATGTCATCTTGTAGCACAACAGCTGAAATATGGCCATTAGGCTCAAGTACTTTATGTTATCAAAATGTGATTTCTGTTGGATTTCCATCCTGCCTGACTTCCCATCGGGTTTCACTACGTAGATTCTTTTCATGTGGCTTTTGCAGCATCTTTTAGGTTTGTTCCTAACTTCCTATCAAGCTAGATTAGTGCTTCAAATATTGTTGTGGATCTGTAAAAGCTCAAATAGAATTTTTTTGTTCCTTGCCATGTTCTAATCATTTTCTTTATGTTTGCAATTTGCATTGAAAACTGGTTGATTGAAAATATTTCTAGTCTGTGTTAGCAATGATGCTTACTTTGGGATTGGCAAATGGATGCCTCTGAACATTCAATTTTAGCAATTGACTCTTGGAATTTTGAAAAATATATTATTAGCCACTTCTATCTAATTTTTTGGTTGATTCATATTTGAATCATGTCATGAACTTACTATCCAAAAAGTATTAGCTGTTGGGTGAAGGTCTTACACACCCATAGTTATCAATCTTGGCTAGCAATGCCCCCAAAATGCCATAGGGGAATAATGCATAGCGGGATGACCACTACTATTTTAAAATATTTTATATAGATATATACTTCATCTTCCATTTCTTCCTCTTGACAATTCTCATCCCCTTCCTAGACCTAGAGGTAGCAGCATCTTTTTTCTTCCTTCCACTTGTTTTCTGCCTAGTGTTAGTTGAAGGCTAACCAGCTCCAAATGCATCAGCCATAAGTCTCCTAGTTAAAATATCAGCATAAAAAATCAGTTCATTTTATCACACATTAAAATCATTAATAATATCATCCAGGACAATGGGATCAATTATATCACAAACTTCATAATGATCTTTTAAAGTCTGATTTTAAAATAACTAATGTACCCTGATGCCCAAGGGCACCTTGCTATGTGAAGGTACGGGGGAGGGTCATTGTGTGCAATCTTATCCTTGCATATGCAAATAGGCTGTCTGCGGATTCAAACCCATGACTAACTGATCATCAAGACACAGTTTTACTGCTGTGCCAGGACTCTAGCCCTCATTATGTGAAGTATAATCAGTCTTTCAAAGTCTGGTTATACTTCACAAAAACCAAATCTTGCAACTTTTGGTGCTCAAGTCTACTCTTTTCTTAGAATGAATCTAAGAAAACACTCTGCAATGGCAGATCTGTCGTGGCCTGCTCCACTCCCCATCCCCATGGTGATATCATTATCTGTTGACATGCCTTTTTATGCAACTGTCATTTTGGCTTAAACTATAGTCAGTGCACAGGGACTGTACTGTCATGTTTTGAAATTTATTCTTTTTTATTTAGAAGAATGAGTGATGAAGATTGGGCTGTAGACTACATAGTCACATATGCTATGATAAATATGTCATGAACCAATTATTCTAGAAACTTGTATTGTTGGGTGAAGGCTCATGCATAGTTGTAAGTACAACAAACTGCTTGTAACTTGAAATGTTTTCAAAAAGCAAACTTTCCATTCCTGGTTAAAAATATTCCTACTTAACTTTATGAACTATGTTTTTTATAATTATTTGGTATTTGAGTCATTTTCCTTTTTATGATTTTATACAATACATTTATTAGTATATTTATATTCAGTTGGGCCATATTTGGACCTGCTTCCATTATCTCTTTGTGGGCTGCCTCTTTTTTCAATACTCATAAAATGAAATTTGAAAAAAATTACTCATTTCTTTGAGTACAAATTAGTTACTGCATCTTTTCTTCTTTTTTCTTTTTTTAAATTAAGTTAAAGGAGGGTAGTTGGCAAAATTAATGTTTAGGGGCCTTTTCTCAATCCCCCTAAAGTTTAAGGAGCTTGGTTGCTTTACATTTATATGGTCCTCACATAGTCCATCATTCCACCCCGTTCTTCACACTGTTCCATTCCCATGAAATCTTTCCAGCACTGATTCTCTCGTTCATTGTCCTGCATTTCCTTTACTCTTTAGTTGTATCACTTTGATGTGGAGTTGCTTCATAACTGTATTCCTAAGTTTGTATGGATCAGGCTTTTATCTTAAAATTTAAGTACATCAACAGTATAGAAGTTTTTTTTTACGTTAAATCATATATTGTAATGAATGATAAAATTGTTGACTTTTGTAATATTTGTTTTGAAAGTCATATCTAGGATGGATTTTAATTGATTGACAGGGTAAAATAAATTTATACTGTTAGTCCATGAAAATTGATCTCTTCATCTTTAAAAATGAGACACAAACGAGTGGTCAATGATATCTGCAGAAATAATTGTTCTGAGATAAAATCATAACATAAATATTGCTGGTGTGAGATATTTTTATCATAGATTTAAAACAGACTCTATTTTATTCTTTTGTTCATTTTGCTTCAATAAGCTTTTTATTGTAGATTAAACAATAACATGAATATTGTTGGTTTGATATATTTTATCGTAGAATGAGGCAGACACCACTATCGTGCTTCAAAAGTTTTACGTTTTTTACCACACCTGTTGGCCCCATGTGAGCAGTTGAGTTTAGGTGCAAATGGTAACTCCCTTTACAGTTATGAAAACTTTTATACTTTCCTTGAAACTCTAGTGTGACTTGAATCATAGTTGTCTTTCATTATCAGTGATGTTATTGTTTTGGGTTAGTCCAGGATTTTATATCTTTTCCCTATTTTTGATTGTTCAATTTACTGTCCCATATAGTTTTTGCTATTACAATTAATTAATATTTAGGCATTCCAATTTTAGTTGATATTTATTTGCAGATGGTCAAGTCGATGCAGCATGACTTTCACAAGGTTGCAACCCTGCCAATTTACAAGGAATGGTAGAATTGCTTGCTATACGATGGTATCAGTATCAGGATACAAAAGTTGAAATATATAGAGATGTCTATTACGTTATTCTGCTTTTATCTAACTGTCGAAGGCTAGTACACGGTGCCCCTTTGTGGTGAGGAAGATAATGACTTGAAGTTCCCAAGTCTGCTTAATCTTGAAGACTTCTGTAATTGTCCCACGTGTTGATGCCATTTATTTGTTTTGTTAGTTGATGTCTTCCTCGTCTTGGGCGAAACATTTTCCACTCCCATTTTTGTAAGCACTAATAGTGCAGCTGTATTAACTCTTTCTTCTTTTAGGGTACTTGTTTGTACATAGTATAAGTTCAAAGCTTGTATAGGTTTGGTAATAGTGACTGGCAACAATAGATGGATCGGATGCAGCTTTTTAATTAGTTCAGAAGCTGGTAATTTGGGCATCTGGTTATCAAGATACTAGGATATAGCAATTGCTGCTAATGATCTTGTATGAGGAAAACCAATTATGATGAAATGGACAATTTGGTTGTTATAAATATAACAGTAGAACATCTATGATACGGCATTGTTTGCACTTTGCATGAAGAGATGGTTTATATGCATATCATTTGCAGTACCTTTTTGGTGACAAAATGAGAGCGAATCATGACTGTGTATGGGCTACGTACCCTTTATCGCTGTAAGTTTAGGACAAAGTTTTGATTATGTGGAAGACGTTAAGTTTAGGACGAGATTCTCGGAAGCAAATTTGATAGTCTAGTTATGATCATAATTTAAATAAAGAATAAGCTTTGATATTTTATGATGCAAGCTAACTGGAATTATTTTATCTTGCATGATAATATAGGTGGATTCTTCTTAACCAAGACGATACATTAACATTTTGAGCATCCTCCTATGATGATTTCCAGCTACTACACCTTCCATGTGTCGATCCCTACAAACTTCGTTGCTCAACAACTACTACACCCTTACCAGTGTAGCCTTTGTTTTACATGCAGTTAGGATAAAAATTGTCAGTTGATTCTAGTTGTTAGTTAAAGAATAATAAATCAGTAATTAAATGGTAGTCAGTAGTTAATGTTAAGCACTTATGTATATAAATATTGGTCCGATTGTCTAAATTTATTTTTTTAAAAAAGTATTTTTTAATAAAATAAGTAGTTATTTTTTTTTTGTGTTTAGTTAAAGTATTATTTTAAAGTAATTCTATCTGCTTTTTAAATTAAAGGCAATTTTTTAGAATAATTTTTTTAAAAATTTAAACAAACTAATGATTGTATCCCTAACGTAAAACAATCAATTTCGTTTTTTTCATTTGTAAATCAATTCAATTCATAGAAATATTTTCTTTTCCATTTTCTTCTCCTGATATGGTTTCTGCAGTACCTTTTTACCCTTACAAACCCCTGAAACTTATACAGGTTTTTATCTTAAGTATAAGAAGGTATACAAATTTGTTACTCTTCCTAATAATTCTACTGCTATGGTTTGTGCAATGGGAACTGTTCAACTATAACTCCTTATCTTTCCCTTTCAGTTTTTCCTCTCTGTTATCAGATTTCAACTTGTCTATTATTTTTAGTCATGATTCTTTTACCATTCAAGACACAAGCTCTCGAAGAAGATTGGGAAGGGTGACATCTACCAAGGTTTACACCTTACAACAAATAAAGGCAATATGCCTTAACTGAATGTTTTTGGTTTAGCATGTTCCACCTTAATAATGTTGAATATGTAAATGAAAATTCCTTGAATCTTAGCTTTGGCACTCTACAATAGGACCTGTATTGGAAAAAGTTCCGAAAATTATGTGCACTAGATTTTCTGTTGATATTCCATCATCTTATGATTCCAAATTTGCACCATTTGTCCTTTGTCAAAGTTTAGGTGCCTATCATTTGTTTTTAACAATAATTTTTCATCTCTTCCATTTGATCTTGTGCATTGTGATATTGGAAATTTTCCTCACTATTGTTGATGATGACACCTGCTTTACTTAGGTCTATTTGATGAAACATAAATATGTAGTTGCATCATTGTTCAAGAATTTCTTTGTTTTTGTGAGAATTAATTTTGACATATTTGTAAAACAATTGGGATTAGACAATTCTAAGAAACTGAAGCTACATGAATTTCTATAGTCCATGGGTACAAAACATTAATTTTCTTGCCCATATAAGCCTGAGCAAAAAACTCAAAGGAAACACCGATATTTGTTGAATGTGACAAGATCACTCTCTCCATTCACTTTTAGGGAGAATGCTTGACAACTATAGCATTTCTTAAGACTCACTGAATTTCATTAATTAGAAGTTTGGTTAAATTATGACAATTTGGAGAGATATAAGGAGATTTTTAGTAAGTGCTCCCACCATGTTATATCATAGTAGATTCCATTTGAATCCTTTTGTTGATGCCACCAGTGAAAGAGTTTACAACTAGAAGCCACCATATAAGGGATTTACAATAACTGAGGCAATGGCAGAAAACGATAATGGTACTCAATTTGATAGGTAACTTAGAATAGGAGTTATGGAAGTAGGAATGTGATTTGTGTTATGAATATCAGAGTTGGGTACACCCTAAATGTATTAAACACTTATAGATGTGAGCGTAAGCGTGCCCAAATTTATGTGGAAAATAACAAATTAAATAAAGCACCTGAAAGTACACCAAATATTAACTTAAAGGAGAGGGAAAAACCACGGGACAAACTCTGAAAATATCCACTATATTTAAAAGATAATTATAATATAATGATACCCAATGAGTCACTCTCCTAACAAATGCAGTATTACAGAGCACTAGAGTTTTCCCAAAAATCTCCAGTGTATACTCACAACACTCTTGAAATTTTCTTTCACACTCTATATATTTCTCTCTCACTAAAACACTTGGAATTGC
>JAMLFT010006433.1:0-16059 GCA_026544285.1 Pachyrhizus erosus
AATATTATTAATGCTTTCCTAAAATAAGAATAGTTAAGGTTAAATTAGTAATTATAAATTTACTAATTTTAACAATTTAAATTTTTATAAATGCTTTTTCAAAATTTTAAAATGTTATAAATACGTTCTACAAAATTAGTATGGTTGCTGTTGATTAACTAAAGTCAAATTTACCCTAAGTTTAATTATTTTGAAAGTTATACATATAATTTTTTGAAATTTTAGTTTTAAAAAAAAAGAATTTATAAATGCTTTCGTGAAATTAAAAATAGTTAGGATTAAATAAGTAATTTAAAATTTATTTATTTTAATTATTTTTAAAATTGATGTATAAATTCTTTCTTGAAATTTTGAAGTTTTAAAAAAAAGTGAAACACTTTTGAAATTGAAAAAAAATGATGTTAAATAATTAAACTAAGATTTATTAACTTTAATTATTTAAAATTATTATAAACATTTTATTTGATTCAATTTTTTTAAAAAAATTAGTCATAAATGCTTTTTAGAAATTAGAAATAATTGAAGTTAAATTTATAATATCAAATTTGTTGATTTTAATTATTTACAACCATTATAAATGCTTTGTTGAAATTTTAAACTTTTAAAAGACATTAAAATTGTTATTTTGAAGCTAAAAGAGTTAAGGTTAAATAATTACATTCAGATTTGTGAAGTTTAATTATTTAAAGGTTGTTATAAATATTTATTTAAATTTTTAAACTTTTGAAAAAGTGTTATAAATGTTTTCTAAAAATAGGAATAGTAGAGGATTAAATTAATAATTTCAAATTTGTTGATTTTAATTATTTAAACATTATTATAATTTCTTTATTAAAATTTTAAATTTTATTCAAATATTTTATTGAAACTAGAAACAATAAAATTAAATAATTAAATTCAAAATTGATTAATTTTAATTATTTTTTGTTCTATTATAATTATTGTCATGTAATCGTAATTGATTTTACTGAATAGAATACTCTACTCCAAACTACATCCTATAGCTAGCCATCCCCCATCTAACAATCAATCCCAAAGACCATGATCTCTTGATGGACTTCACATGAAACTTGATATTGGACATTTGTAACTTTCCCATGTTTAATGCAAATTTGAGTTGTTAATAGTTACCCACTAAACATAAATTAAACCAGGCTTGCTGATATGTAAGTGGTCCTCAAATGGGAGTAGGACCACACATAACTAAAGCGTTGTAAGACTTATCCACGACAGATATAAAATCAGACACTCCGATCCATTGAATCAATTTTCAAAGCATTATATAGTCATGTAGAGCTGATAAGGTGGGCGGCACCGATATTCAAGGGGAAAAAAAAAATTCAAGTTTGGAGGAGAATTTGTTGGTAATTTAGTCCCCTAGATCAAAATCTTCCAAACCTTGGCCGTTTTCAACTCGCCTTTTATTCGTATGAGACCACTTGAACCAGAATTTTGCCACGAAGCAATGTAGTTTAGTAAAATTGAAACATGAATAAAATCATTACGACACTAATCTTCAAAATCATGCAGTGTAACAATCAATGCATTACAAGAAAATAGATAACAAATTCTATGATGACTCACATCCAACATCGTTAATCGAATTTAGTTTAACACACTAAACGATTGGAAGAAACCAAAAGAGAAATAAAGAAGTCACCACGCCTTCTTCCCCTCAGTTTCCCCTTTGCTTGTTGGTGACAGCATGGCATCATGCATTACAACTACAGAAAAGCATCTTTCTCAAGTAGTTTCAGGACATCATTTTGATTGTTTAGCTTTGCAACATCAATAGGAGTTTTCCCGTCCATATTCTGGAGAGTACTGCAAATTGAACAAGGAGGGTAAAAAGTATATATGATTAAACCTAATTAAGCACCAATAGTCACTAAATGATTTTTTAAGCATTGGCATTAATACTTGGAGGTTCTCAAAACACAAGATGAAAAGACTACTTACACTGCAGCACCATTTTCAAGGAGAAGGGCCACGCAGTCCTTTCTGCCATAACCAGCTGCATAATGGAGAGCAGTGTTCTTATTCTTATCCAAAGCATCCACTTTTGCTCCAGCCTCAAGGAGAACTTGAGCACATTTCACCTGCAATGGTATCAAGAGCCTCTGTCAACCAGGTATTAGACAGAAGCCTAGTTAGTATCTAAAATTATAATTCCTGATAAGCCATTCACTTTGCCTGCACACCATGGAAAAGGGTACTAAAGGAAGGTAGAACAATAGCACTATCCATTCACGACTGACACTGTTGCCACTCTCTACCACCACTTTAGCCATCATTGCCACCAACCCTCATCAACATCACTACCACCAATATAACCACCAGTGCCATTAATGCTTTTGCCTCCACCATTGCTGCCAATGTTACACATTGTCATTGGTAATTGGTCCAACTCCCACTGTTATCTCCACTCTTCCATAAAATGGAAAGAAATCTCAGACTTTTCTGTGGGAGTAATCTGAACATTATTTTAAAAAACTACAAATGTACCACCCCACTTTACACTTGTTAGCATCATGGTTCTTCATGACATGAATATACATTCATTGAACCACACCCAATTTTTCCCATTTGATGAATAATAATTTGAAAGAACAAAATGGCATTGTTTAATTCATATAGCTGATCCCACATAATGGGAAAAGATTTTGAGTGTAGTAGAAAAGGAAAGTTACAAGCTAAGTTAATACTCATTCCTTTAAAAATTAAAGGAAACTGTCCAATCCAATTCCTTCACTTATGAAGCGAACTCTCCTTATAACTACCATGCATAAACGACCATATAAAGGCTACCCCATAACATAAAACAATTAAGCATAAACAAATGCCTTTGAAATTGCAAGCATTTTGCAAATAAGATAGACTCAAATCTTATTTTCATTTTCCTGTTCATGCACATTACTCCTAATCAGATACTGACAACCAAGCAAAAAATAATATCTCACTCAGTAGTTACCCATTTTTGCTGAGTGGTCAATTTTTATTTGACATGATGGGAAAAACAGAAGAGATTTTCATATCAGAACTATCAGAGAATGGTGAAAACAGATAGCTCCAAGTGTTACACTAATGGCTTTTCAAATTGTAAACACATGAAAATTGATCCAAAGTCCAAGGTGTAAGAACACATCCAGTAATAAAAAAGATCTCAAAGCAGATTATTCATCCAGAGAGTAGCTTCCTGCCAATGAAGAAAACTAATAGGCAGATGATTCCAAACTAGCCTTACACATAGCACCATCAACTTGCTCTTCATCTCTTTATTCCAACAGCACCCCTCTTTGCTCTTGTGCTTTCTTCTCTAATTTGCAACCCATCCAATCCAGTCATTTTCTGTTGTTTTTTTACTAGAATAGTCAGCTGGGGGTAGCCTCTCCAAATCAGACAGTTGGAAATTTCAGATGCATCCAATGGTTACCAACAAACCCAACCCATACTCATCCCTAATTTCAGCAATGGTTTAGAAATTGACTCACATTTTAACGTGTTTGACAACCTGAATTACCCACCCTGGTGGAAGAAACAATCAAGGCTATAGAATTTTACTAAATAACATCCTGAGCCTCACATCCATCATGTCCTTCCCACCATGGTTCTAAACAATGTCAAGGCCACCGTCCAACAACATAACCAGAAATTCTAAGAAACAAAAAACACATGATATAAATGATGAGAAAATATTTACTCTAAATATTAGCATACCTCGCCATATCCACAGGCAAAATGCAAAGCGGTTCTTCCCTCTGAGTCTTCTTCATCCTTGTCAGCACCAGAGGCTAGCGCATTTTTCAGGCCCTAATTGATGTGTACAATTTTAGCTCTCAAATATTTCAAATTGTATGCAAAGGACAAAAAAGACTGGCTGAATTTAACAAAAGCATATCTACATAGCTAGAAACCAAATTAACCCATAATAAATGAACGGTTTGAATTCTGTTTAATTTTCTATTCCTTTAAAGTTAACAAAAGAAAAGCACAGAACATTAACATAGGGGCATACAAAACATGTCCATGCAACTTCTGCAATAACTGACCAATTTCCATAAATTTAAAAAGAGATTATTGTACAACTTATTTAAAAGATTTTAAGCCACCTTTTCAACAAATGATTTCACAAGTTACAATTTAGATTTATAATCTAAAACCTTCTATAATACAGATTTTTAAAATTGATAAAAGAAGAAATTCAAAAGTAGAAAGAAGTCAGAAGTCAAGTGATCCTCCATACAGAAAAAGTGAAAACATAATAAAAGCAATATAGATATAACATCGAGGGTTAAAAACCAGCTAATCCCTTTATACATTTATTAAGGAAATTCCCTTAAAAAACCATGTGATTTGCACCAATTAAAAGCAAATCGACTAGCTTTACTCAAAATCACCATTGTGCAGCACCAGAGCCAATAAATAAAATGTCCATATAAATACAAGCTTTATGCTCCTACCAACTGCACCAAATAATAGTATACATAACATGTTGCCATAAAAAATAGCCTCTTCTACCAAAACAACTAAACCTAATCAACAACAAATCAATCTAAAGTCCAAGGGTAACCCTTAGTCCTTTAGCCCAAAAATCTAGACAACCTATTCCATAAAAAACACTGAATTAAAATAATATTTAAACAGATGAAAATCTAATTTTGAATAAGAATAAAACATAAAACACATATCCAGTAAATGATACTTGTGTGACTGGCAAAGTTGCATTGCAATAAGTCATTAAAATTATTTCTAAGCTTAGCTGTCCAAATAAAATATGAAGTTAGAGGGCTGTTACAACTTCCAAAAGATTTTATCAAGATGGAAGTAGCTATATTCAACAAATGAATTAAATAAAGGGGATCAGGGTTTGTGTGAAAACAATCTATAAGAACTCCTTCCAAATTAGAGGACAAAAGAACATAGTTAATAAGGCACAAAAAGAGACTCCGATTCAGAAAATTCCTTATCCTTTTAGTTATGGAAAAAGTGAAAATTCAAAGAAAATGGAATGTAAGTCAATTGAGAAGGTCTATTTATGGCCTCAAATCTCCAAGAGATTACTTCAAAAAATTTAATAAATATGTGTTCTAATTTTCAGTTGGCAAAACTGTTGTAGATCATTTTATTTTTATAAACCACCAACCTAGTGGTACTATAATACTTGCGGGCAATGAGGATCACACTTATCATAAGTTATGACAGGAAGGGAATTGCAAACCTCAAAAGATAGTTGGATATACAGGTAGCCAGCACTTTCATACCAAGGATCTTGGTAAACTTAGAAGCAGTTGGGCATACAGGTTAGCCAGATCAAACTAAGGATTTTATTTACCACAAAAGAAAATATGCAACTAATTTGTCAGAGGAATCAGGTACCCTAGAAATTAAACAGGTAGATAGACAAATTCCAAATAATACCAATGAAAAGTTTCCAAAAGCTGAAGTTGAATTGTTCAATAACCTAGCCCAATCCAGAAGGCTAGAGGGAAAAGGCAGTTACTTGACTGTGATTCAACTAGACATAACCTTTTTTAGACAATTCATGCAGAATCCACAAGTTTCAATTCAAATTATTAGACAACTCATTACACTAAAAGCTTAGTTCCATTTCTTCAAACTCCACATGAACTTAATCTAATTTTTGTGGTCCACACCAGCACCTTCTACCTAAAAAAAGTTGCAGGCACAAGCATAACTACACATTCTGTCCTTCACTGTTTCATCCAAATAAGTTCAAGTCTTCAACCATAAGGTAAAAATTCGTGATTTCTTTCAAAAATAGAAGATTGAAGAGCATATGAATGTAGAAAGATAGTGCTATGTCACACCTCCACATCACCAACACTAGCAGTATGATGAACAATTGATTCATCTTCATTTCCTAATTCTTCTGTCTCATCTCCTCCAGAATTTTCAGCAGAGGCACCTACATCTCCAGAATTGGCAAGACCCATGGCTTGTCCCAGCTTCCGCAAAACCTCCTCATCATTCCAGTACCTGAATAAAAAAATCCCATCAGAAGCTACTTACATAACATATTACGGTTGAATTACGGAAATGTCAAAACAGTGAAAGAAAATAAAAATAATTTTTTAGCTTCTAAACCTCATCATAGCAGCAGGACCACCAGTCTCTATCTCCTCCAAAATATGTTTCAGAGATGGATCCTCCTTGATGCGTGCCATTCTTTCTTCAAGCTGGTCTTTATTTGATGGATTAGCAAAACTTTCAAGCATGGCAGACATAGATGGATCCTGTGATAGACAGCATCTATATTCTATCAACCAGTAGAAATTTCATGAAACAAAAATATAAGGGCGAAATTTAGAAATTAGTGACCTGCATCAATGCATTACCCAGGCGCTCAGCCATGGTCATAAAATTAGGATTCTGCATAACCTGTTGCATGGTTGAAAAATATTGTTGATTATCAAAGTTAGGGATACCATCCTGTGGAGATCCTTGAAAAGTTTTCTGAAGCTGCTCAGCCATCTGATTGAACGATGGATCTTTTGCTATCTGTTCGGCCAATTCCTTGATACTTGGATCCTATGCATTTCACATTTAAGCATTAGTAAGTCTATATGAAGAAATATCAGTATAGATTAGAAATTGAGAGCTAACTCCAAACATCTGACAAACAAAATCCCCTTGAGAGTGATAAATGAAAAGGGAAGACTCAGGTCAAACCATATAAAGAGCTCAAAACCAAATAAATGCTTCTCCTTATTTAAATTCTTCAGTAGATCCCAACAGACAAACTTTAAAAGATTAATTCAAAGATAGAAGCTATATGAAATGAAAGTACCCACACAATCTCATCCAAATCCACAACCACAAGAAGATCATTCTACTCTAATACTCAGGAAAGCCTTGAAGGAAAAGACAAATACAATTCTGATTAATTCTCACCACCCACAGTGAAGATCTATAAAAATATATCTAAATAGTTGTTTTTAACCTCACAAATCCACGCATCATTGTCCAACCACGGGCTCGAAATCCAGAGCACCGCCAAACTTGTAAAAACAAGCATTTGTGAAAACAACAATATCTATAAGATGGTATATGCTCAAAGTGCATGCTACTCAACATCATTAACAATTAACATGGCTTAATTATCAAAAAATACAGCAGACAACACACATAATACAAATAAGAAAAGAACAGAGATAATGGTTTACATTGAGCAGACCAGACATTGCAGAAAAATCAAAAGGGTTGCCTGGAAACCCAGTTGCAGGTCCAGCAGTAGCTCTTTGTCCTGCTGGAGAATCTTTAGAGGACATTTCATCTTTGGAAGTTTTATTCTCTGCTGTACCAGCTTTGTCATCTAAGAAAATCTCAACATGTGTGAAACTAATGCACTTTAAAGATTCAAGAAACTATAGCAGCTATGCTAAATTGCTAGCACTAAAAGTAGAAGAAATATAAATGATGGGAACAAACATAAAAACAAAATAAATTAGGAATAAGTCAAACAAAGAAGGCACCAATAAGCAAATAACAAAACAGAACCTTCAAATAATGGCTTGTTCTACAAGCAAAAGGTAGTCAGTACAGATTCCAAAATCATGAGTTCAAGGCAATATAGGGTAATACGGATTTACCCATGATGATAAGTGCAATAATAGTGTTTTTGTATGAATTCATTAAGAAAAACTTCATACAGCAAGTACTCAATAGAATAACGCAACTTCAAATTGTCAGAATATTATCTCTTACTCTTCGTCATGCCTACGCACAAATCCAAACTTTTTTCCAGAAGTAAAGAAGATGGAAGGTATCAGGAGGAACCACAACGTGAAAAGCAATTTCCCCTTATGGTTCTGATTATATGGAAGATGGAATGAAAATAACGAGGAAGTAGCAAAATTATAAATTCAGGCGAATTAATAAACAGATAACTTTATTCTGAGAACATTGCAGCATCAGGAAAGTGTTATTGAACTTTAAAAAACAAAAAGAAGAACAAGAAAAAAGGAAGCTACGTGCAGTACACCCAAAGAAAAGGATAAAGGGACAAGTGCAGCACTCAGTATTCATATTCATACTTCATATATAAATATAAATATTAAAATAAACACAGGTATAAGTCATACATGAGGATAATTATGTAACTTGAAAACACCGAAATCACGTTGTAACTTAGATTCAACAAGCACAAGGAGTTAATCCCAAGCCACACATCTTCTAATAAACATCAATTGAGATCAAAATTTAAGTGCCCGTTTGGTAAAGACTGTTTTAGGGGGAGAAATCGCATACTTTTTTCAACACCTCTGTAAAGGAAAAATAAGCTGAATAAATCAATAAAACGCGCTAAATTTTAACCAGATGGGGAAAATAATCCAACAACAATAAAAAGAACAATATTATTATTATGATGATTATTATTATTACATGTAGAGAAGGAGATTGCACATACCAGCGGGAAAATCCTTTTTGGAATCCGAAGCCATGAGAGAATAAATAAAAAATTGCTGAAAAAAAAAACGCAGAGAAATAACTATTTAGGTTACGATGAATCGCAGATTCGAATTGGAAGAAAATCGGAGTCTGTAAATTTAGAGAGAGAAACCTAAGCGGCGAGAGAGAGAAGAGTTGGAACCTGAATCTGAGAGAGAGAGAGAAGAAAGGGAAGTGTGCGATGAGTGAGTATGGATGAAAAGGAACGGAACGAAACGAAACGAAACAAAACGAAACAAAACCCTTTTCTTTTTTATTTTTTAAATTTATTTTTAGACTTTAGCGATAAAAATCCCCACCGATGAGATGATAGAATACAACACACAAATAAGAGTGATAGCTGTGGGCCCCCTCAATCCCCATCTTTCTCGAACGAATGGCTCACTATGATATCATCACACATTTGCATTCACTCTCCGTATTTCAATAATACTCTTGTTTTTTTTTATACTATTACTTCAATAATACTCTAGTAAACCAAATTTGTTTGATGTAATTTTCTAAAAAAAAAATAGTTGAAGATATTATTATTATTATTATTAAATTAAATAACGGTACAAATTATTATATATTTGAAAAAATAACTAAAAAATTATCTAAAATTTAAAAATAAAAAAACTAACTAACAGCTAAAAGTTGTTATAAATGTATAATAATTTTTTTGTTGAAATAGTTTATAAATATAAAATAATAGATATGAATATATTTATATAATATTTTTATATAAATTTTTACTAGTATTTTATTTATTGATAAATTATATTTAGAGTAATTATAATTATAATTTTTTTTAATTAATTTTAAATTCTTGTAATTTTTTATTTGTATATTAATTATTTTAATTATATTTTTTATTTAATTATTGTGTTTTTTATAGTATGCACTCTACTATTAATTTTATATTTTATCTTAAAATTATTTTCAATCAAATTTAAAATAAAAATAAATTAGCATACGTTTAAGTATTTGTCACATTCACATTATATTGATTAATCTTGAAACATGATGTTAAAATAATATAATGATTAAAATAAATTTGTGTAAGAAAAGAAATAAAAATAAATAAAATCTAAACTTATTTTAAAAAATAAAGTAATAAGGAAATTTAATAAATATTTTAAAGATAATAAATAAATAAAATATAAAAAAAAAACTAGAAACTAACATTTTAAAAGGCATTAATTAAAGTAGTGTCTCACAAAAATGCTTCAAACAACTAAAAAACCTTTACCAATGAAGTTAAACAAACCTTTTAACTTGTAAAAAAAAAACTAATAAGCTAGCTTAAAGTTATTATTAAACATAGTCATATTTTGATATAAATTGTGTATTTAATGTTCAAAATAAAAGGTTATTCATTAAATAAGAATTTATTAAATTTTTACTTTATAAAATAAGGTTTTATGTATAAGTAAATAATATACATACTCAACGTATAAATGTTATTTATATTATTATTCAATTACAATTTAATTGTTAGATCAAAGGATAATTTAAAGTTCATATATATAAAATGACTAATCATGTTGACCTATCTGTCCTACATGTTTACTTTTATTTAAGAATATTAGAATTGTTTATCAAGTAATTTGTCTATTCAAGCGATTAAGTCATTTTGTCGTAGAGAAAGATAGAACATAAAGAATGGTAACTTTTAAATATAACCTCAAACTTATTTGAGAAGCTTCAAATGCTTTGTATTTCAAAAGAAAAAAAAACAAATATTAAAAACTACAATCTTTTCATCAAAAGATATGAAGCATAAAGCAACAAACTAGACAATGCAAATTGTGGTGATAACGTTTACTTCCTTGCTAAATGGGTGTAATTTTTATGAATCAATTAATTTTGTTTATAGATAGGTAAAATAAATTAACTAAACTATTGTATAACTAAACTAAACTATAAAAGTAATTTAGGCTAACTAACCAAATCAAATTGCTTTGAACTTCTTTTGAATTGCTCAAATTGTGTGAACTATTCTTAGTAGAAATCTTATTTTGAAGCATACTTTTTAATCCCATAAGTTACAGTTCAACTCAAAAAGTTCAATTTAGAGGTAGTTTAGTTTTAAAAAAATTAACTAAAAAACAATTCAATTCAATTTTCATTCAAAATAATTCATTTTTTTTTTATAAAAAAAACCCTAGTTTTACTTAATGAAGTTGTTAGTGGCATGGATCATTGGTTGCTAGCAAATGACATAGGTGTGACATTTCCTTTGTGTTTATTTTGTTTGGTTTTTCTTACCTTGTGTAACAAAAAAAAATCCTATCACAAATTAATTGTTTGGTCAAAAGAAAATTTAAATTCTTTATGTTTTAATAACAACAAATAAAATAAAAAATATAAAAATATATTTAATTGAAAAAGACTAATCATGTTGCACTATTCATCCCGTCATCTTTACTCTTATTCAAATACATACGAATTGATTGTCAAAGAATTCATCTATCCAAATGCTTGAATTGTTTTGTCTTGTAGAAAGGTACGCCACAAAGAATCATAGCTTATCAAGATAAGCTTTAAAACTTATCAAAGAAGATTCAAATGTTTCATCCTTCAATAGAAAAATATAAAAATAAAAGACTATAACTTTTTCATCAAATGTCGTGAAAAATAAAGCAACATACAAGACAATGCAAACAATGGCAGCAAAGTACTTGACTTTGAAAAGAATGAATGATTATTGCTTCATGACATTGATACCAAGAAAGGAATGCATGCAACATGTTTTATTAAATCTTATATGACTAGTTGGTAAAAAAATTAAACATAGGGTTAAATGTACTAACATTCAAATTACAAATGACAAAACAAAAAACTCTAATATATTATGACAAATACTTCCCAACTCTATAAAAGCTTAGAAGAACAAATGTAGATAAGAAATTGTTGGATCAAGCAAAGAATTTAAAAGGGGTTGAATAGATTTTCTTGAATTTTTTAAAAAAATTTCTTAGGATGTTTAATTTGAATAACATAACCCCTTTGAATAAAGGTTTTCTTCAAAAATTAATTAAACAAGATTGATTTCAAAAACACTAATAGATTTAATCACAAGAAATAATAGTTTTAACAAAAATACTATGAATTACTAAGAACCATATATGAAAATAATTTTAAAGATTGAGAAAGAGAGAATCAACAAATAAAGAATTTTATATTGGTTAAGTCCATTGAGAACCTACATCCAATTGATCTAAATAGCACTAAATCTTACACTATAGAATATGTATTTTACAAATATTATGCAAACGCACTCAATTTTATGGCTACAACTGTTTTCCCTTGAATCCTATAAGGAAAACCCAAAGAGTTGAAACCTTATGAACTCAATCACTTGAAAACCCTATTCAAGATTAAACTACAACATTATGAAAATCAATAAAAGGATTGAATACAACTTGAGTGTTGATAGAGAAATTTTCTTCGACTAGAAACAATTATTAACTCATAATTTTTTGTGATTGATCCTTGAACTTTTTTTTTTGTCTTTAATGTGAGAATGCAAAAAACCTTTCTCTTAGCTCTCTTGAATGTATTTTCTAAAAACTTTTTGCAATAGAGTTTCTCTTAGAGGATACAAGGTTGGGTTTTATTATTATATGACAGATAAACTTTTTTTAATCAGTTAAATAAATATGTAATCAATTACCCTTGTTCAAATTAATCTTGTCTTGTATTCCCAAAATTGTGGTAATTGATTAAACAAAGATTTAATTGATTATCCCAATAAGTAAGAGATTTCTTTATGAGTTTTAAACTTGATATAATCGATTATAAATTGTGATAATTGATTATCTCGTCAAACAAAGAACTTCTTAAAGATTTTGGAAGCAATGTAATTGATTACAAGTTATGGTAATGGATTAGCTCATTATACATAGAGTTCTTTCTAATGAAACAAGGTTTTTAATCAATTACAAAAAGTGGTAATTGATTAATTCGAAAGATAGAGACTTCTCTTTTTCAAAGAAGGTTTTTGTAATTGATTAACTTGATATTCAATGAGTTTAATTTCAATGGAAACAAGTTTTAAGTCTTTTACAGTTGCACAAGGTAATTGATTACAATTATTTGTAATTGATCTTATGCAATAGATTTATACTTGCTTTAAATATAGGATCAAAACATTTCAAACACAAACTTGATCAATTTTTAAGCTTAAAATACTTAATTCTAATTCATCACACTCAAACCTAGTTATGCTAACAATCAATACAATGTCACACCTTTAAAAATGTGTTTGGCATGCAAAATGATAAAACCAAGACAAACTCCAAATTTTGAGTTTTCTCTTCAATCAACAAAAACTTTTATGCAAATTGAAGTACAATATTTTAAGCGTTTTCTTGTATATTTTTTGTATTATTGGTAAACATTATTTGAATGTATATATGCCATAAAAAAATTTAGTTATCATTTAGGATGATAGTCTTGTGATATTAGCCTACAAACATTTGCTAGTGATTTACTTAGAGCCTAAAAAGACTTAGTTAACAAAAAATACTTATTTTAATTTCTTGGATAGGCAGTAACTAAAATAATACATGTTTATGAGCTTGTAAAGACTTGAAGAAAAAGAATATTGGTAATAATGTGAAATAATGGTTCCTATGATACAATTGTTAGTAGAATTTTCTTTTGTGGATAACTAAGGATTGGACATATTCTCCAAGTAAAATGAATTAGTATAAACATCTTGTGTGCTTCTCATTGGTTTTACAACTTAAATTTGATTTAAGATAAAATGATTTTAAGCTAAGTTGAAATATTCATATATTTAATAAGGTGGGTTTTAGAAAAGACTTGCAAAAAAAATTATAAACATAATTTAACTTCACCTTGTTTTTATCTATGTTTTATAATCATATATGAAGTAGAACCCTTATTGGAATTACATGTTTTAATGACAACTAACTTTTAAGAAGCAAAGTCTTAGTCTTCTAGATTTTAGGCATAAATGGTTTGGTTAAAGCATGTGATTTATAAACATGACTTGATCAAGATGCATGAAGAAAGTTACGAAATGATATATAAGATTTTGATCCTTTGACTGCTTTGGATATCTTACCATTAATTTGGATGAAAAACATAAGACAAATTTTATTAGGGAGTTGCGTGCAAAGGTTTAAGCTAACATTGAGAACAGGAATGAACAATATGTAAAACAAGAAAATAAGAGTTGTGTCAAAGTGATTTTTGAACCTAGAGATTGAGTTTGGATTCATTTGAGGAAATAAATGTTTCCTACAAAAAGAAAATTCAAGTTGCAACTAAAAGGAGATAGACCATTTCAAGTGTTAACGGATAAATGAGACATTTCATTGCATATTCGAAAACCAATGATGCAACACAAATAGTTGATTTATTGTTTTAAAGAAGTTGTGTATTTGCATGTATTATGTAAAACCATAATGAGTGATAAAAATGTGAAGTTCCTAAGTCATTTTTGACAAACTTTGTGGAATAGGCTAGGAACAAAACTCTTTTTTTTTACTATTGCGCATCCTCAAATGGATGGACAGATTGAAGTTGTAAATAGAACACTTGCTTCCTTGTTGCATGTTATCATTTAAAAGAATGTGAAACAATGAATGGAATGTTTGTGATATGTTGAGTTTGCTTATAATAGATTTGTTCATTCTATTACTTTTTATTATTCTCCTTTTAAATTTATGAAAAATTATATATGATTTTAATCCTTTGACTTCTCTGGATATCTTACCATTAATTTGGATGAAAAACTTAAGACAAATTTTGTTAGGGAGTTGCGTGCAAAGGTTCAAGCCAACATTGAAAAAAGGAATGAGCAATATGTAAAACAAGTAAATAAGAATTGTGTCGAAGTGAGTTTTGAACCTAGAGATTGGGTTTGGATTCATTTAAGGAAATAAATGTTTTCTACAAAAAGAAAATTTAAGTTGCAACCAAAAGGAGATAAACCATTTCAAGTGTTATCGGATAAATGACAACACCTACAAGCTGAATTTACCAAATGAATGTATTCTACATTTAATGTGGTTGATCTCACTTTATTTGATATAAGTGGTAAACTCGATTCGAGGAAAATTCCTTTAGGAGTTATTTTTTGTTATTTATTTTTTTATTTTCTATAAATTGGAACATATGTAAAGGAAAACAAGAAGTCATATCTGAATGAATTAATTGTTTTCTCCTTTGTGAGAGCTTTTCTTTTGTTCATGGGTCAAAGAACTTTATAATATTGTTTCTATCAACAAGTGTCGGTTAGGGTTACACTTCTTTGATAACTTTGATTCTATTTACAAGTCACAGTTAAGGTTAAGTTCCTAATTTCTATCTTTCGTATCACAAACCACTATGTTTCACTATAAAAATAAGTATTATTTTCTCAAGTTACATTTTTCTCTACAAAAAATATTATTTTTTTAGTTTCTTTAAGCTATTTCAACAAGTGTTCTTTCTATAAGTTATTTTTTACTCTACCTTAATTGCTTAAGGTTAGTGTTTCTATAGGGGTGCTTAAGACTTCTTGAATAGATTAAAGTAGATAAATTTACAATGAGAATAAAAGTCTAACTCTTAGATATACAAAGTGATTGAGAGATTTCAACAAATATAAATATAGCTACAAGGAAAATTTGAATTGAAAAGAATAAAACTTTCGACACAATAAGGAACTTCGAAAAGTATTATCATGTATTGATCTTTAGGTCTTCTTCTGTTTATAAAACTTCTTTGAAGATAGCCGTTGTCTCAAAATAATCTTTCATTTTCGTTTGTTGGTGAGGCTCTATCACAAAATTAATTATATCATTCATTGTTTTTCACTAACTAGTCACTTAGACTTTGATAAAGTAGCTTACTTATCTCCTTTTCTAGGCTTCTATATATTGTAAGAGGTTTTGTCACTTGTTTTGTAGGTTTATTACATTTTTATGTATTTTTAAGCACAACTTTTTAGGCTTCAAAAAGCTTCTCCAATAAGCTTTTTAGGGTATCAAACTTCTAGAAATCTTAAAAGAATTAGTTGAACATTCTCTACACATGAAATAAAGAATATTAATATAATAATTACTAGAGTAAATGTTCATACACAAAAATATTATATGAACATCGTCTGTAAGATAAATGAAGGAAATGAATTATCAAGCATTTGTTTGACATCTTGTAGATGAAAGTTTAACTTAATATTTGTTTCGCATAATCAAAATACTAAAAGGTCTTGAGTTATGTTATGTTCTAACAGTAATCCACAAGCATCTATAACCATTTATAACAATCATAAAATTCAATTGCAAGGTTAAGCTTACCTTACCTATAAGGTCTTCAACCTTAGGTTTCCAAGGAAAGGAAAGAATGGAGAGGTCTTAAGCTTAAAAAAGTTTTTTTTTTTCAACAACACCACCTTACCAATACCCATAAGAATCATAACCCAAAACCAATACTTAAAAAGTTTGCAACAAGTACCCACTATGGTTAACTTATTGAAAGGAGAAATGTGTTTGAGCCCCTTCAGGATTGAAGAAACCATTAAAGCGAGGTGGATTGTTCCTACGAAAAGATGCGAGTCCTCGGTATTCAGCAGGTTCCTCATTTCTTTCT
>JAMLFT010006434.1:4300-16058 GCA_026544285.1 Pachyrhizus erosus
TATTATATTTTTTTTTGTTTTATGGTGGGGGGGGGGGGGGGGGGGGGGGGGGGGAACTATTTAAAAACTTTGAAAGGGGACAGGGAAGTGTTGATTAATGTAACCTATATTAAATGGCTAAGATCTGGGAAGCCTCCTGTTTGTATTCGTGTCAGATTTGTTTTGCTTACTACTTGCGAGATTTTTTCTTCTGTAATTTTCACAAGTTTCACTGATGTGCATGCAAATCCATCAATACAACTATCACGAGCATATCTCAATCCTATTCTTAATATTTGGTAATTTGTAGTTATACCGTGCAAGAGAAAAATGAGCTAGTAAATGTAATAATTGTGTACTTTCAAATGATTCTTTTTGTTTCTTTGTTTTAAATTAATGTCATGAATTTGCCTGTTTAATTTTTGGTTTCAGAGTCATTCATTTTACAACAACAAAAGCATTAAACTTTTAGCACACAATTGTTAAATTGGAGATGTGTACTGGTGTCATTATTAATTATACTACCTATGCATGATCACAAACTTTTAGTTAGCTTAATAGTATTTTCTGCACTTGCTGATGTGCCTGTTGCATTCATATTTTTTCAGGGCAGCCAAAGCGACACCTTCTTACCACAGGCTGGAGCATATTTGTTAGTGCCAAGAGACTTGTGGCTGGAGATTCTGTGCTTTTCATATGGTATTTTTACCTCTTTAAGCAACCTTTTCTTGCCCCCTGAATGCATTAGATTGATTATTTTTATGTTTTTCCTATGTATTTTTACTTTTAGGAATGAGAAGAATCAGCTTCTTTTGGGAATACGTCGTGCCAATCGACCACAAACTGTAATGCCGTCATCAGTTCTATCCAGTGATAGCATGCACATTGGACTTCTTGCAGCTGCTGCCCATGCTGCAGCAACAAATAGCTGTTTCACTGTGTTTTATAATCCAAGGTTGTGAATGTTGTTGAAGTTTCCTCTTATGATACTTCTTTTTAAGAAATTATAATGCTTCTTTTAACAGTTACATCATTGGCAGGGCTAGTCCATCTGAGTTTGTCATACCACTTTCAAAATATATCAAAGCTGTGTATCATACACGTATTTCTGTTGGTATGCGTTTCAGGATGCTTTTTGAGACTGAAGAGTCAAGTGTACGCAGGTACTTGCACACATTAGTTATTGTTTTTGCTTAAGCAACTGTAATATCTTTGTTTTTGAATATCTAGAGATATTTCTGGTAACCCTTAAACAAGTTAAATTTTAGACATAGAAATACTTATGATACAGAAGCTGTACCTTTTAAATACATAAAGATAGTAATGGCTTACCTTTCCTAACAACTGTCATGTGCATGTATACCATCTATGGGTGCAAATTTCTTAGTGCTAGTGACTAACTTGAGCCTTGCCTGGTTATAAAAGCCATGTGGCAAAGAATACAGTATAGGGAAATATTATATAGGTCAATTACGTAGTTGGGTACTAAGTTTTGGTATGTGTGAGAAAAGCTCAGCAGCTGTAATCTGAAGACAGGAGATGCCAACTACTAATTTGGGAGTTTGGAACTGTACTTTTTGGCCTATAGTTTTTTTTTATTGGCAAATGCTAACCAGTGTCCTAAGAGTTGCAAGCTGAAGGTAGTGGAAACCTAGTGGAAAAATATTATTCTCTGGTAACACTGCACCATATAATTATTTCCTCTACTTATCCATGTGTCATACTGTCATCTTTGTTTTTGCAGGTATATGGGTACAATAACTGGCATAAGTGATTTGGATTCTGTTCGGTGGCCGAATTCTCATTGGCGCTCTGTCAAGGTAAGGAAGAATGCATTGCAACACATTTAAAAGACTATATAGCAATATACACAGTACCTTTTGTTATTGTGTAAAATTTAATGTCACTTCATAACTATACCTTGTTATGTATATTGTGCTTAAGGATGCAGTCATTTTAGATATCTAACCAGGTTTGAAGAATACACTTCTCAATACTAATTGTAATGTCTAATCCTGTTTCATATAATTTATTTGGTATTTTTGTTTTCTCATCAAAACATGAGATTTTTTGTAGTGTGTCTGAATATTCCATTTTTTCTGTAGTCTTAGTTGCCTTTCTTGTTCAGCTATTAGTTGAAATAACCTGCAGTGCAGCAGAACCTATTAAATTTTGATTATTCAAATTTAGTAGCAGCATGGTTCCTCATACCCTGTGCCCCCATTAAAACAAAAACATTTTATCCTATAATTCAAGGGCTTTTTGGCAGTCTTAATTATGAATGTTCAATTAAATGTTGTTTGAAAGCTATGAACAATTTTATTTATTTTTGGAACCCCCTTTCAGTTTATTGTTGCTTGTTTGTTGCACAGGAAACTAAAGATCTAAATCTAGGTTATTTCTCATTTCCTCTTATCATGTGCTATCTTGTTCTACTGATTTCTGGTTTTCATTACTACTACTACTATATAAACAATGAATGTTAGCATACAATATAGATGTTTTAAAAGAATAGCTATTACTCAATCCTTTAATCTGTTGTGGATAGGTTGGTTGGGATGAATCAACAGCTGGGGAGAGGCAACCGCGAGTGTCACTGTGGGAAATTGAGCCATTAACAACGTTCCCAATGTATCCATCATTATATCCCCTCAGACTGAAACGTCCATGGCATCCTGGCACCTCATCTTTGCAAGGTATGTTTTTTCTCTCAATGCGGACTTTTTCATTTATAGATTTAGTACTAACTACCAACAAGAAGGTTAGTAAGATATAACATGATTTTTTTTTTTATAAACGGAGAATTTGTCCCAAAGAGGAGGATCACAAGGTTTGAGAATAAGTATCCTCCCAAAACAGTTAAGAGTGGATAGGACCATGAATTGGCATTTTACATTATATAACTAGAACTGTTCAATTTTTTGTAATAAAAATGAAATTATTCCTAGTGATCTAAGCAGCAAGTATCCTAAATATTGGCATTTTGGTCCCATGCACTTATGTGATACATCTAGTCTGCTTTTCCTGTATTGTGTTACATTTCCAAGACATATCCTATCTGTTTTTTGGGTCTTTTCTATTCAAAACTTTCTGGGTTGTTAAATGCTTAAACATATTGAGACAGCCTTAAATATGCTTACTCAAATTCTTTTTCTCCATGCTTCATAGGTTTTTGAAGTGAAACAATTTGATAAATGTTGAAATTTGAAGTTTATATTTACATCCCTCCCTTCCCTTCATTTATTAAAGGGAAAATTATACATTTTCAATTGTTTCTTCCTTCAATCCAAAGATAATATGATTTATTTGTTATTTTTTACATTTTTGGGATAAAAGTTGTGTATATGTTTAGAAATGTTTAAATTATGTTTTCTGACAATTTATTATAAATGGAAATGAAGTTAGCCAAATTACTGTTCTAGCTTCTATATTTCTTCCATTCTTCATGCACATAACCTGGGGATTAGGTTTTCTTGTTAATCCACATTTCGGTGTTATATTGTAGTGTCATTAATCCCTTCTCTTTCCAAGCAAATGACATGGTTATTTTGAGTGTCTTCTTTTGCCTCATTTCTTTATTAAGAATCTTGTTACAGATGGGAGAGATGAAGCTACTAATGGGCTAATGTGGCTGAGAGGTGGATCTGTTGACCAAGGTCTCAATTCCCTAAATTTTCAAGGAGCTGGTATGTTGCCCTGGATGCAGCAAAGACTTGATCCCAGTTTACTAGGAAATGATCAGAATCAACAGTACCAAGCCATGTTGGCAGCTGGTTTACAGAACTTAGGTAGTGGATATCTCATGAAGCAACAAATGATGAATTTTCAACAGCCTTACCACTATCTTCAACAATCAGGAAACAGTAGTTCTCCTTTGCAACTGCAGCAGCAGCAACCAATTCAACAATCTCTGTCTTCTAACATGCTGCAGCCACAAGCCCATGTATTGACAGAGAACCTCTCTCAGCACCTCCTTCAGAAACCGCATAACAATCAAGAAGTCCAAGCACAACAGCAGCAACATACTTATCAAGACTCACTCCTAATTCCGAATGATCAGCTCCATCAGAGACAACACTCTGGCATTCCTTCACCATCATATTCAAAACCAGATTTCTTGGATTCGAGCATGAAGTTCCCTGCTTCAGTTTCCCCTGGACAAAACATGCTCGGTTCACTTTGTCCTGAAGGAAGCGGCAGTCTCTTGAATTTATCAAGGAGCGGGCAGTCCTTGCTGACCGAACAGCTACCCCAACAGCAATGGACTCAAAAGTATGCACCTGTGCAGGTCAACACCTATGGAAGCACTGTGCCACATGCACAATATTCTGGAAAAGATTCTGCAATGGTGCTACCACATTGTAACTCAGATGCCCAAAATCCTACACTTTTTGGTGTCAATATTGATTCATCTGGCCTTCTACTCCCCACCACTGTCCCTGGTTACACCACCTCGTCTGCTGATACTAATTCATCTACAATGCCATTAGCAGAGTCTGGTTTCCAGGGTTCTCTATATGGTTGCATGCAAGATTCATCAGAGTTGTTGCAAAGTGCTGGGCATGTTGACCCACAAAACCAGACTCAAACCTTTGTCAAGGTATGGTTTGTAAGTATTTCACAGCTTTTACATTCCTTCTTTTTACTTAATCTAGTTGCATAATTTTGTCATTTCACAGGTTTACAAATCAGGGTCAGTTGGGCGCTCACTTGACATATCCCGGTTCAGCAGCTATCATGAACTGCGTGAGGAGTTGGCTCAGATGTTTGGAATTGAGGGGAAGTTAGAAGACCCTCTTAGATCAGGCTGGCAGCTTGTGTTCGTCGACAGGGAGAACGATGTTCTTCTCCTTGGAGACGATCCGTGGGAGTAAGTACTAGTTTCAATTGCACTAGTCTTTTTTATTCATGAACTTGCTTTGTGATTGGAATATTCCATCCTTGATTTCTTAATTTAAATAAATGCTATGCCAATTAATTTCACAAGGTTTATGTTTGTTGACGTTTTCTTCATTGGGGTGTTTTACATCTTGTAGATCATTCGTCAATAATGTTTGGTATATCAAAATACTTTCACCTGAAGACATTCAGAAAATGGGGGAACAAGCGGTAGTTGCTCTAGGTTCAGGACAAAGGCTAAATGGCACTGGTGCTGAGTCTCAGGACATAGTTTCTGGACCACCATCAATTGGATCGCTTGAGTACTGAAATATTTGTCCCTTTAGGCCCCATGGTCAAGAGAATTTCTACATGTTTGTTACTTCGGTTGGAATATGTTGTGTATGATCTGTTCCCCCTTTCGCCATCTTTATTATTTCTATCAACATTGAAGAAAATATACATTTATGATAAGGGAAAAAAAAAAAAAAAACTTAGGACATGCTTCTGTGCCAATTTGAACTTGGGGCACTGCAAACTAGAGTTAGTGTTACTGCTATTTAGCATAATATTTGATTAAACTTTTGCATGAACTAATGTATCTAGATAGGAAACTAGAGAAAGCTGTTTATGCTTGAGCTGTCTTTGTATTCTACAATGGCATTACTTCCCTGCTAAGGGGTCGAACTTTTAACTCAAAATTGTATGAGTAGTATTTTAATATATTGTCATTGAAACCATCTCCTACCATAGACCATTTTGAGATGTCTCTTAAATGCTATGTAACTGTTTGGAATTTATACCGGGTTGAGAAACATTCGTCATTGCTCTATATAAAACCACTATTTTGTTAGCCACCTATTGAACTATTTACAAATATGTGTTTTTCAAACAGTTACTAACTACGCAGTACTTGTTGGCAATGTTTTATTGTTGGATTTGTCTCGAGTACTACTTCAATTACTAGATGTTATAATAACAACATTTTTTTTTGTATTCGGGTCTGGATTTATGTCAGATTGAAAATTTGTGGTATGAAAGACTTTAAACGAAAATCATTACGAATGATAAGTAATCATGTTAGGGAAATTATTTAATAAAGTAATGTTGAGAAGGAAACAAACATGATATAATGTCATGTTTACCGTTTGTGTCATTCCATGAAAACTATTGTTCGGTATGTGTACGTCACACGGCTCCGTGCTCCAAAAAACAGATGTGTCATTTATATTTTTTACTTTTATGAGACAATACTTTAATATGGGTTGTGTTTACTTTATTTGTCATCTTTTATTCTAAAAATAATTATTGCACAAACACATTTGGCTTTTACTTTATGGGGGAGGATTTCATCGTTTTCCTTTTGTAAATTGCAAAATAAGTTTAATTTCTAGAAGGATTGGTATAACAACCTTTAAGATTGTATAATTACCAATAGTCTTATTAATATATGAATATTGCTACTAAATAGTTTAAAGATACCAATTAAGAAATTAATAAATAGAGAAAATGTAACGGTAATGTAAAATATTTTACATATTCAACTATTAAAATATCACCGTTAATGTCTTTTAAGTTGGTGCAAAATTCAATAAATTTATAATATATGCTATTTATTATTAGATTGTAATTTAAAATTGTTTTACACCGTAGTACATAATTTATTTTTCAATAAAAATCATTAAAATTACAATAAAATATATTAATAACATTAATTATTACAGTTTTTCAAAGATAAAAAGAACATTTTAATTTTAATTTATAGTCTGTTTAGGATTTGGAATTGTTAGTGGCATGAATTTTATTACCTTCTGGACAACATAAAGAGTTGATAAACCATTAATCGGGCGGAACGCGACTTATTAATATTGCTTGTCTGAGGGTCTAAAAATCAACAAACATGCAAAATCACTTCAATCATTATTTAAAAACATTTAATTTTCCTAGAGAACAAAATCAAATCCGAAAAAAAAAAAAGCATTTAATTTTTCAAGTGTCTTAAAAGTTGAATAGAAATATTTCATGACAAATCTGTTGTAGTCTGCAGCTGGTTAGAATACTCGGTTCTCATCCGAGTGATCCAGGTTTGAGTCCCAGCAATCGAATTTATCTTTTTACTTGTAAAAACTAAATTAAACTGCTAAATACTACTACTAGAAAGTGCGTAGTTTCCAAATTTAGTCATTCATTATTCTGCCAATATATATAGGCTAAAGTTTCCATTAATTTAGCTGTTTTATAACAACTCATTTTGTAATTTTTTTTTAAATAAGAATAGCTGATCTTAGATGTTCACCGAGATGTCTCTTGAAAGAACATCCCCCAACCCCGAAATTATTGAATTTAAAATAATCACACAACATAATCGGAAGGATAATCATTCATAAATAAGACTTGATGTCACATGAACAGTCTCTAGTTTTCATAGTCGCGCTTATTTATTCAGTCACAAAATCTGCAGAATTTCGAGTTGTCAATTTTCAAATAATATACGCGACAGTCCAAGTTGAAAGCCACTATGCCAGACTGGAAGAGAAAGAATGTTCATCAGATGGAATGGAAGAGCTAAGTTCCGGTGGCCATATCACAACCGTGACTCAAAAACAGTTTCACACTAGAATATTCCCCCTTGTTTTAGAAAAAGAAATTGAATCAGAAGAACACTTCGACCCACTAAAAACACAACTTTATCATCCTTTGCAGCTATTACACCAACACAGTCCACCTTAACTAAGTTGACATTATGCTGTACATAAAATAAAATCTTTATAACAGCCAACGAGTGTCGTTGATGATTTATTTCGCTTCTAAGATTAACTGAAAATCTAAGGTTAGCTCTTTCACTCTAAACAAAAATTCACACTCAACAAAGTTGATATTGGTTTTCCTTAATATCAGTAGAGCCTTGCTGGAGAGATACTACCATGCACGCTTTTTCAACACTGCTGTAGTATTCTAGCAAGGATTGATCGGTCCCACATAATGATGCTCCAACAAATTTGAATATTAAAATATAGCTACTATTTCATCCTTGAATCATATTTTACTAAATGACTTGAAAAGGCTGCACATCTGAAAAAAAGAAGAGGACCTTCAACACAAATTCATAATGTACAATTCAATTGAAGTGTCTACCATACCAACTGAGAAGGTAAGGTTTCAGATTCTCTAATATCAACAAACCTCTCCTATTAAACCGAATACACCATTAACTCCGACAATTCTGTCATGTGAGCTAGCATACATGCTGCAATTGACTTCACATTCACGACGCATTTATTTTGATAACAGTTTCTCGCCAGTCACTGCTTCTCTAACTAACAATTTTATAATTCCAGCTTTTAATTCAAAATCTGGCAAAAAACCAGATAGCATCTACGAACACATTTCAAACCAATACTTCACTGATTTCTCATATCATTGGAAAGGGCAACACAACATGAATAACGCTATACAAGGCTGCAATTTTTCTCATAACTAAACTACAGTAGGTTGTGACTTATATAACCATAATACATACAAATAGCTAGCATTATATCCAAAATGCTGATTGTTGACACAAACTACTCAGTACTCAGCAAAACTACATACATGCAAGGAAAAATTTCTACCACAATCTGTGTTCCTTCTCCCCAAACATTATCATCTTGTAACCTGACTGGTTGCCTATATTTTCACAATGTTGAACAGCACAAAATGTTAACTTAAGCCCCTAGCCAACGTGCAAATTCATAAAGTGAATTGATTCAGAAAGTTCAGTTATTTTAACTCTTTAACTACAAGCCTGAACATTCACTTGTAACATTTGAAGCCCCCTGGTTTCAAAAATATTAAAATAAAATGCATAATCAGAGTGATCAATAGATACAAAATAATGCAGACCAAGCTCAGAAAAAAAAAAAAAGAACCACCCAACTAGGAACAGTAATCTATCCACCTTTTTACTTCAACAATATTATACCAGAGAACTAAAACCTCTACCCAGAATTAAACCCTTTCCCCAGACAAGTTTCACATTGGGTCATCTAAAATCGTGTTGAAATACCAACTGACAATTGATGTGATTTAAAATAAATATTCACATGTTTGGGCTCAAAAAATAATTAAAAAGAAAACCTAGTGTACTGCAGTGCCAAAGGCTCCTTTATTATGAGAAGGCAGGGAAGAGGACCATTGTATGCAGCCTTACCCCAGCATATATGCAAAGAGGCTGTTTCCAGATTCAATCCCATGACCAACCGGTCACCAAGGCGCAACTTTACTGTTGCGCCAGGGCTTGCCCTCAAGTTTGGTCTCAAGTTGAAGAATAATTGATTCTGGGTTCAGATCTGAATTTGAGTTGAAACAATTTTAGGTGGCTTTTGACTACTAAGTTTTATTACCAACTTGCTTTCAGAATAAAAACACTCAAACTGAAATCGCTTCACTTCAAAATCAATTTTGCAAAAACAATTTCACTCAAAATCAATAACACGACACTCACCCAAATACACACGAAATTGAGATAAATTAATCACATATCACCACTGCATAAAATATAATGATGAAATAGCAAGGCTTCCAGATAAAAACATGTGACTAAATAATATAAATACTACTACTATATATCCCAATTAATTCCATATCCAAGGCTTCAGCATTGAAACAATCAACACCAAAAACCAACACCATAACAAACAGCAGGGTTTGTCAATTAGAGTTAAAATAACGCAAATACATCAAATTCAAAAGTAAACATGTAATGTAAAGTAGAAACGAACATAGATTCATGGCCAAAGTTTGCCCCATTTGACACTTTCTCTATTCAATTTACCTATAATTATTAACAATCCACATCAACCACAAGGTTACACCACGAAGAGGATTCCTCAATTTCATAATTTTCATACCGAGCCCTTGACCGGCGCCGCAGCGGCGGTGACGGCCTCGGTGGCCGGAATCTTGATGTAGCCTAACTTCTTGGGACTCTCGATCTCATCGTCGGAGGAGGAGAAGTCGTCGTAGGCGGCGGCGCGGCGGCGCGTGGAGAAGACGGACCAGACGAGGTACATGGTGGCAGCGGTGAGAGCGCCGCAGCCGACGCCGAAGAGGAGGGCGAGGGCGACGCTGAGGATGTCCTTGGTGCGGTCGCGGAGGGAGGAGAAGTCGTAGGCGGAGGCGAAACCTAAGGGGGCGCGTGGGTGCACGTGCTCGGGTCGCGAGAGGTGGGTCGCGTGGGGGAAGAAGAGGTCGTAGGAGGAGGGTTTGTCGGTGATGTAGAAAGGGGTGAAGGATCGGATCTCAGTGATGGTGGCGAAGGTGTTGGAATTAGGGTTACGGAAGGAGTAGGACGAGATTATGAAGGTCCTGCAGGGACGCGCCGTCGCGGTGGTGGCGGAGAGGGCCAGAAGGACGGCGAAGGCGAATGCGAAGGCGATCGCGAAACGAGCCATGAAGGACGAGAAATTAAAATTGAAATGTGTGTTGAGGAAGAAGAGAATGGAAGAGATAAGAAATTAATGAGTGAAAACGAAGATGGTGTGTTGTTGTGTGGTGGGAGTTTCCAAAGGTTGGTTCAATAACAGGTCAAATGGTAATTAATTAGCAATTAAATTGCCCTTCAAAATTTGCTTTCATTTTTCATCTTTTCTTTTTAAACCTTGATTTTTCATCCTCAATGTTACAAAAGTTTTTCTTTCTTCGAATATATATTTTTTTTAAATTATAATTTTAGTTTCTTTTTATTTTTTTATTTTTAATTTTATTTTTTATATTTTAAATTTTTTATAATTTTGGTATTCTTATTTTTAATATTTTAACTAATTAAATAATTTTTTTATAGTATCTTAAATAAATATATTAAATTTAGAATTTAATTGAACCAAAAATAAAAAAAATAAATATAAATAAAATTGAGAATAAGACTAAAATTATAAATTTTTTAAACAAACGGAATAAGACATCTCTATTTTATAATAGAAAGATCAAAATTATAAATTGAACAAAATAACATGACCAAATTATATTTTAATATAAAAAATATCTTGAATCTTTCATATAACTAATATTATAATAAAATAATTTTAATATTGATAATTTATTTCTATTTAAAATTAGTTCATTAATAAAATTTGATTTTTATTTATGATAAAATATGATATAAAAATTTATTTATTTTTAATAAAATAATTAGTTAATTGTATTTGATGAACAGTAATTTTATTAAACCTAATTCAATTATTTAAATTTACAAGAGTAAAATATCTATAAGACAATAATCAAATTAACGTAGCAACACATTAATAAATTAAATCAGTTGAAATATAAACTAATCCCTTATCGAAGAACATCGTAAAAAGATGGAAATCTAAGTGAGTCATTCCTAAATTGAAATTATCGTCGTGTTATGTTGTAAAACATTGAGTAAATTTATAATTTTTAATCTTAATTTCACACTCGACAATAAAATCCAAAGAAGAATGTTGAAAAAAAAGATTATTGACATATGAAAACCAATAATATATTAAATAACATCATTTTTTATGACTTATTTTTTTAAGTTATAACATGTAACATAAAATAAATAATAAGATTCCTATGAATTTAATTGATCATTTATTTGACTGATATTCTCTTTTTATTTATTATTATTATTTAATATAAATATAAATTTAAATAATAAAATAAATTATTAAAAAAATTGAATTACAAATATTTTAATTTATGCCAATATTAAAAGGATGTTAACATATGTATGTGTATTAATCTATGATGTATTTATGTGTATTTAAAAAATTAATAATGTGTAAAAATATATTTTTTTAGAGTGGAAGTAGTATAAGATATTAATTTATATAAGTATTTAAATTTGTTAAATTTTATGTCTACTAATAGAAAAGTTGGTAAGAGTAAAAAAATTATA
>JAMLFT010006435.1:0-16058 GCA_026544285.1 Pachyrhizus erosus
ATATATTGCATGACTTCAATAAGTGAAAATAAAAATGACCAATATTCATTTTTAAATTAAAATAAAATGTTAAGATTAAAATAATCACTTACAATCATAATAATTGATATTATTATCATTATATTGTTGTTATTAACATTATTGTCATCATGTTGTGACAACAATAATAATGATAATAACAATAATAATGATCTAGGTAAAAACAATAATAATAAAAATGATAATAATTAAAATAACGATTAAGGTGATTGCATTTATAATAATTGTAATGACAATGATAATAATAAAAGTGATAACAGTGATGACATTATCTTATCATCAACATCTTAATAAATTTTTAAATAAGTCTTTTAATTTTAATCTTTTATTTTAATTTAATAATTAATATTTCTCATTCTTCCTTAAAAAAATATTTTTTTATTTTGATATATCTCTCCTTAAATTCATTAGTGCAATTGATTGGATGAAAAATAATGACTTAAATTTGTCTATAAAATTTATTAAAATAATAGAAAAATAACTAATTTTCATAAATTACAATTATATACATATAAAAATAAGTTTAAAAAACTTATGTTAATCATAAAATTTTTCCATGATTCAAATAAGTTGCAAATAAACTCTTTTAAATATCTTGTAAATATAATGGGTGTCTTTTATGTTAAAACAGATTGCCTCTAAAGAGAAAGAAAATAGTAAAACAAAGAAAGAATAAAATGCAATAAATGATGTAATAAAATTTTTAAAAATGAACAAATATAAAAAATATTAAAGTATAAATTAAGAAATTATGTTATCCATGACATAATTTACCATTATTTCCTATTTAATTTGGTTTGTATGACTGTATAAAAAAACTATCATTGTAAAAGCACCATTTTTCAAATTTTAGATTTATCACTTTTTTGTAATATTCTTTTTTATTATAATTTCAATTTTAAGATTTGACTCATCTAAATTATAATATTAAAATGTGTAAAAACAATTTCTATCAATTTTATCGATAAGTTATTTTTACTTTATTAAAAAATATAAAATTATATTTTTTTTCATTTATAATATTTAAGCTAAAGACTTTATTTAAAAAATTTAAACATAATTTTACTTTGACCAAAATGTTGACTGTGACATGTACTTTAGTTATTGAAATTAAATCATATATTTTAGAAAAATAAAATCTTTCTTACAAGTTTTATTGAGGAATATCTTAAAACTTTGAGTTTTTTTTTTACAATAAAACTTTTAGTTATTAAATGAAATATTTCAATTCTATCTCTCCATTAGTGTAATATCCAAGTTGTAACAAAAATTTACGTAATCACTCACATCTTATTTAATTAATAGGTTGACACAGTAAAAAGTCATTCTTTTGTTTATGAAACTATTCCAATCACAAGCAAATTCGATACACATAAAGGAGATGAAAAATCTCACTTAAAATTTTGACATATCAAATATTGCGTCCACAATATCAATTATTTACGCATGTTGCGATCTTAAAAAGTAAAATTTCATTACTATTTATATATGAAACTAATAAAAAAAAAATCCAATTTTAAGATTTGATAGATACTAATATAACAATAATAAAATAAAAATAAAAAATAAAAATATAACAACCTAAATTACATAAATACTCAAGGAAAGCACACCTGCATTTAAGTGAAAAGTTAATGATATTTACTAAAAAGGCATTGAATAAGAATGGATTGAAAGTCAACGAAATAGCAAATAATGAAAAGGACATTTAAAAGAGGAGAAAGAAAATGTGGCTTTTCATTCACCATTGGAGGCTTTGACCAGGCGTGCCATCAATGTTTTCGTGTCTTTCTTTCTTAACTTTTCAATTTTCATTCCTTCATTCGTTAATCATAGCCTTCACACTTCAATTGCAACCTTCACTCCCACACAAATGCATCCACCGTCACCTCCGCCGCTGGAAAATCCAGATTCCGGCGTTGCCGCCGCTCCCTCGCTGGTCAGAACTTATCGTGTCTGGCAAGGCAGTAACGTAAGTCGCACGCATCCGATCACTTTTCTCTCATTCATATTTAGGGCTTTTCTTTACCTCTCCGATTCCATTTCCGAGTTTCTGTCTCACTAAACACCGAGTTGACTCGGAATATGCAGAGAAAAAAATTTCTAGAGTTATGCATGCTTTGATAGCGACACGCACTTTTGTTAGCTTAGCTTAAGTGGAGATTGAATAACTTTCCACGCTGTACTGTTTCTCAATAATTGAATTATTCTGTTTCTGAATTCGCGGTTCAATTTTTTCTTTCTTCAGGTATTTCTTTTTGGAGGAAGGCTTATATTTGGGCCTGATGTGAAATCTATATTCATATCGATTTTTCTTATTGTTCTCCCCGTGGCTGGGTTCTGTGCTTTGGTAGCAAGGAAACTGTTAGATGATTTTCCTCATCACTCCGGATGGTCAATAATGGCTCTACTTATTGCTCTCACGCTTTTTGTAAGCTGTTTTTTCTTCTAAACTATGTAATCCTTCATTTATCGATGAAACCGTCATTTATTTTAATATGCTCCATAATTGCTCCTCTCCCCGTGTCTGGAGTTTAATTTCATATCGTGGTAGATAGAACTTGTTAATACACTAATTTTTTATACAAGTTAATATGATTTTTTATTGGTGAACATTCTCAAATTTTTTTAGTGTCAGTGCTTGAACTGTTTTCTCTAAATGAGTTATATTATTTAAACAACCTTTTATATAATACGGGTTTTTTTTTTTTTTATCTTTATCCATGACATTCTCATGTTATATTACACTTCTCTTTTCTTTCGTATCTATTTTTTTGTTATATAAAAATGTGCAAATGGATAAATACAATTTCTCATTTTATTTGAGCGATGCGTAATATTCCCCTTTTATTTGTAAATGATTCTTCTGTCTTATCCAAATACAGTAACAATCTGTTAGAGGTGCCTCTAAAACCTACCAGCACGATAGCGTACTTTCACATTTTTATACCCTAGGATTCTTTATTCCGCTGCCTTAAATGGAAGATCTGAAAAGATATTGAGCGTGTTTGGATTTAATTACTTTTAAAGTAATCATGTCTTGAAAATCCTGCTATAAAATTGGTGATGACGACGACGACGGCTTCTCATCTCGAATCAAAGGACTGAAGCAAAACGACATACTTTTCCATTTCCATCCATCGATACTGTGCCGGCAATTATCTGAGTATTTAAAATTCTCTGTTTGTTCTGTCATACTTGGAAGTGTCTGCAACTCTGCATTTAGTACAATTGATGCTCATAGCAGGAAGGATTTTCCTATAACCCCTTACCAATAAAAATCTTTTAGTTACATATAATTTTCATTTACTACTAATGTAATAATTTAATAAAATTATACCAGTGGATGGCTAAAAAGTCAAAAGGCATTCAAAATTCATCTATATATTTTGAAAGGAACTCCTTTTTCAAACTTGAAGTGAAACATTATTATCCTAGACATTTTTATTTCAGAGAACTTGTATCTCTATAATTATTCTGCTAAAATTCCAACAACGTTTCTTTATAAACTTAAAAGCATTTCTTTTTTGAAAAATGCTAATAGGAGACAGTTTTGAGATGGAGGAGGAATGAGAGGAGTGGGTATCATTTTAAAGTGAAGCAAAATATCATACGTTCTGATAAATATTAGTCAGTTGTAACTGTGTATAGATCATGTGTACTGCTTTCTTGACTACGCACTGAATAAGATATCAACTTTAGCATTTAGTTTTTGTACCAAGGCTTTTATAATTGAATAAACCTATCATAATTTATTTGTAAGCAACTCTGAACATAAATTGATGAACAAATTCTAGTGTGCACCATTCTCTAGTATTATTTTTTCTCTACTTAAATGAGTGAAAAATGATGCTGTTATCATGATCTTTTACAGCACAACCTTTCTCATTCACCACTGTACTCCTAACTCTTGAATGTATTCCCAGGTTCTGATCACCCTTGTAGTGACCTCAGGAAGAGATCCTGGCATAGTACCTCGTAATGCTCAGCCTCCGGCGCCAGATGACTATCATTGGACTGAGAATAGCAACAATGGACAAATTTCAACATCACGATTTCCACGGACAAAGGATGTAATTGTCAACGATATAACAGTGAAAGTCAAATATTGTGATACTTGCATGCTTTATAGACCACTCCGCGCTTCTCATTGTTCAGTCTGTGATAACTGCGTGGAGCGATTTGATCATCACTGCCCATGGGTGGGTCAGTGTATTGGACTGGTAACTCCCATTCTTAACTTAACATTAGTCATTAGAATTTAGAAGATTAATTTTGCCCTTTCCTTCTGATTTGTTAATTGGTGTGCTTTATCTCACTAATCTACTACTCGACGAAATCTTCTTGGTCGTGTGAATTTTTACTGGGATTTTCGAACGATTAATTTGACAAATGTTCTTGAATTAATATCACTAATTTTTACTGGGATATTCGAACTTAGTTAACTTGTTCAAAATTAAAATGCTTAGTCACTTGCTAATAAAAAATAGATATGGGTATAATCCAAATTACTATTGAGGGAGGGATCGATAGGCAGGCTTCTTAATCATGAATATGTTTGGTAAACCTTATCGAATATCATACTCCTTTGATGGAAAGCTTCTGCCCCCTTCCCCCCTCTTCCAAGAAAGAAAAAAGAATCGTAATTGATGATTATTTTGCATGTGTGTTGGTAATTTTCTGCTATCACTTACAATGCGACAAACAACTTTTTTTCTAAAAATTCTGATAAAGATCTTTTGACTACCTGGTTTGGTTCGTGGAGGTGACAGAGCACCACCCGAATTAATAAACAATCGTGTTTTAATTAGATATATAATCGGGAAGTTGCTGAATCACCTGTTTTTTTACCCTTTTGTTGTATGAAAATGGTTGCAGCGAAATTACAGGTTCTACTACATGTTCGTTTTCTCTGCCACTCTGCTTTGCTTATATGTACATGCCTTTTGCTGGGTCTACATTATGAAGATCAAGAACTCCGAGGAAATATCAATTTGGAAAGCAATGTCCAAAACTATAGCATCCATCGTACTGATAGTCTACACCTTCATTTGTGTTTGGTTTGTTGGCGGTCTCACTGTTTTCCACACATACCTCATCAGCACAAACCAGGTTTGAATGCCATTCAGCTTATATAATTCTTTTGAATGTTAACTTCGACTTTTCTCTATTTTTGTGCACATGCAATCATTGTTTATTGCATTCTACGTTTGAAACAACGACGTAGTCTGCTATGTGGATGATATGGGTACATGTAAACAATGAAAATTTTTACGTATTTCTAGTATGGTTTTCTTACGCATGCTAATGAAAATTCTTTGTCTTGTGTGCAGTCTACTTACGAAAATTTTAAATACCGGTATGACCCACAAACCAATCCATATAACAGAGGGATAATTAACAACTTCAAAGAAGTATTCTGCACCAGAATTCCTCCATCCAAGAATAATTTCAGGTCTAAGGTTCCAAGGGAGCCATTAGATACAAATCAAACAAAGGGTATTAGGCCCTTAAGCCCAATGATGAAAAGACGCACCGGGAGTATGGAGTTAGTAGGGAATTCAGTTTACAATGAGCAAGACGAGGAGGAAAGTAATTATGGAGATGGGTTTGACAATGAAGCACATAGCAAAGACAGTGAAAGCAAAGATAGTGGATTGACAGATAGGTCCCTGGATTTAAGCAGGATCCTTCACACGGATGGAGTGGAGGGACAACAAAGTTCACTTCGACACCATCTATGGGAAGTGACTCCAGAAGTTCAGGACAACATAACAGAAGTTGGGGAATCAAATTGGGCTGCTGGTGCCAATTACTTAAGAAAAGAGATTGTGTAGTGCACAGTGTGAACTTGTCAGGACAAATTTAGAGATGTAAATTTAAAGCTCAAATGAGTGATGGGACAATTTTATGATGTAAATTAAAAGTTCAAACGCCTAATGAGAAAAAGATGGGTGTTGTTAAAGTTGGGTTTGGCTGAAAATGGAACTAACTACAAGTGTTCATAAATTGGATTTGTTTGAATTTAGAGTAAAATTAAATTTAAATTGATTCATATTTAGTTAGGCTGATTTGAATTTTGAAAAAAAATTTAACCGTATTAAAATTGGATTTAGTTTGAATTATCCAGTTATGATATAGAAATACATTATTATTATATTTGGTTTTTATATTCACTTATTATATATATATAAATTTATTAATATACATTTTTTTTAGTACAATTATGTTAACAAATTATATATTAATGTATTTTAACAAAATTCTAGTTATAACTTGTTAAAATACTTATATTAAAAAATAAAAATATGTACATTAATATATAACAAATCCTATATATATATATTATACAAGTTTTTATTAATTAATAAATAATTATTTTATTTAATAATTAGTTTTAATAGTTATAATTTTATATATCTCATTAATTTTTTTTATCTAAAATATTGTAAAAAAATATAGATAATAATGATGATCAAACTAATACAGAATAACATTTAAAAAGATGATACGAGAATCAAAATGAATGAAAACAAAAGGAAAAGCCAAAAGTAGAAGAAAATTAAGAATTTAAACCTAAAGTTTATTATTTAAAAGTTAAAAAAATAATCAAATAATTTGAATCCGCTTAAATTAAAAAAAAATGAAAATTAAATTATATTTAATTTAATTCAAATGTAAAATAAAAAACAATTGACTAAATTAATACAAACTAACTTAATTATTTTAATTTAAATTGTTATATTCAACAGGCCAACCACATTTGATTATCACCCGTAAAACTATTGCTTTTGTATTGGTTAGTCAATAATGGGGTTTGGACCTTGCTTTATTGATATAGTCTTCTGCGTACTACACAGTAATCTCCCAATTACTTTAAATGATAAAAGATATTCTGCATTATTTACAATTAAAAGTTTATTTTCTCTAATTGATCAGTAGTCCAATGTTCTTATAGCCAAAACAAATTGTTAAACCACTTCCACAAAGCCCAAATAAATAAATAAAAATAGACAAATAAATCTTGATCATGTTCAAAATAATTTTTTAAAAAAGAAAAAGTAGACGAGTTAGACAAATCCCAAGACGCTCCATGATTCTTGATGGGTTAAGCAAGATAATGGGTCAGCAGTTAACGAGTTAATTCCATAGACTTGACTAGTTTTGACACTCCATAGTAGTGTTTGACAAATTAATACATCATAAGCATGTTTTTAAGACATCTAAATTTCAATGGTGCCCAAAAGCAAAATAAACATTCGAGATGATAGAAATTGATTTTCAAAATTAATGAACAATGAAATACTAAGATTGATGCACATGCTTGACAACCAACTGGCTTGATAGATCCGACATGTTTTCTCACTCCGTCCTAGTGTTTGACAACTTAATACTACATCATTAGTTTTTTAACAATAATGAGAGACAAGAGATAGGAATGATAATGTGATAAATATCATGAAATAATAGAAAAGTGTTTATTTTGTTGACGTGTATGTATTATTGGTATTTTTTAAAACATCTAAAATTTAAAGATGCCAAAAAGAAAAAGAAAAATTCAAGAAGATAAAAATTAATAAACAATGAATACCAAGATTGATGTTTCGGGCATTCAGCCAAAGAAAACTGGAATCATCAACTGAGGAAGCGCATAGATGACCCATGATCTTCATCGCATACTCTGAAATCTTTTCATGACAAGGACGCTCATCTCAATATAACGATGAGCACAGTTTGAAAGACATGTGGATTCACCAGAACTGAACTTACTCCCAGGTGTACCAGTGATGCATTTGTCCCAGCATGTGCTTGTCAACTTTGCCACCATTTCATTCGCCATAGCTATTTGCCGTTCTTGCTGCATTTGGAGAACAAGGCTAAAGTTTTACTATTTTACTCAGGCATGGACACAACTTCTATATACGGTAAATATGTCAGATCAATTAGAAGTATATTAAGGAACTCAAAAATAAAACCTAAAAAATATGCTTTGGCTACTTATAAGTGGCACACCTAGGAACACAACTTAAACCTCCAAGCTTGACTGCGGCATAACAATCAAACAATGAAGCTTAGGCATTGTATTATTCTCAAAAATAACAAAAGAAAGCAAGCTAGAACTGCTAAATTTCTTACCATTGAGGATGTTACGATACGAGCTTGAAAATTACACTATCAAATGAACACCCTAAAATCATTTTATGTTTCATCTGGTTTCTCCTTCTTTATTTTATAGAATTGGCACCTTAACTTATTGGGTTTAAGTTTTATTACACATTTGGTCCACACGTGATTGTGTGTCTACTTGTGCTCCGTATTTTCTGCTTATTTTAAACCCCCTAAATGCTTGGGCTTTTAGTAATATCTACAACTCAAACAATAATTTGTTTAAAAGAGATGTGTTTGTCGCAATGGTTTAATATGTTTAATTTTGATAATGAACATATGCTAATAATGTGCTATTGTGCTTAATGAAACATTTTAAATCATGTATTCTATCTTGTTATATTTCACTTTCGAGTTACGCAATGGCCAATTAGATATATGTGAGAGTTTCCTAACGTATCCCTCTACCTAATAAGTGGCTAATCTCTTGACATACAATCAAGCTAGCATCTAAAATGGAATTCCTCCCAACAGCATTCTTTTCTTTGCATATGAATCTTGAAAGTGAAATCAAAATCACATCTACAAGAAACCCAAGCTCCCTTCCTGTCAGACTACACATTGGTCCAATAACTATTTATACTATATTTTCATGAACTAATATTGGATCTATGACTTAAAGCGAATGACTGTATGAATGACGCACATTCTAGTGTAATATTATTGAGCAAGGATTTTTTGTTGCATCCTTCAAAGGATTTATGATACATGGGTATTCTTAATTACTTGTTGTACCTGTTTTGTGTACATATTTAGTGCTGGTATTTATTGGGTACGTATGGCTACATACCAAATACTCATTTTACTCAAGTACAAAGCAGTCTATGCATAACAATAAGTTTTGGTCCTAAGTTGTTTGTTTTGTTATTAAATAAAACAAAGTGCTACTTCATTTCCCTTAAAAATTTTATCTTCAATTATTTTTGCTGTTATGTTTTTATATTTTTATATGAAATACCCTCTATTACCGATAGCTTAGATTAGAAATTTTGGTGTGCACACCTATATTGCAACTGATACATGAAACACATGATAGAGTATATCCAATAATGATAAATATTTCAATTGAATACACAAGTTAGACTATGTGTGTTTTGTTTTTGTAAGATAGTCTAAGTAGTAAGTACCACTACCAAGAGTGATCATTAGAAAAAGTGACAAGACTTTCCTATTGTTAACATTTTTTAACAAATGCTTAAAAATAAGAAAGAAAGTAAATAAAATGTGGTATTTTTATAATTATAATATTAGTAAAATTATATAAACTCAAAATGGACAAAGACAACAAAACAAAATATCCCGAGGACTTCTATGGTTTGAAAGAATATTTTACTTTATTTATTGCTTTAGGATCTGTTTAGTTGGAGAACTCTCTTTTCATTTTTTTATAAATTGTACAGAAAAAGACAACAAAACAAAATATCCTACTTTTACAAATAATTATAAAAATACCACCAACTTTTTACTTTATTTATTGCTGTAAAAAAATTGTACAGAAAACAGTGAATATGAAGTGCAAAAAGCAAATAAAATAAAACCAAACTATAGGTATTTTTATAATTATTTATAAAAAAATTAAACACATAATTTAGTCTCTATACATGTTACAGATTCTCAATTTGATCCTTATACTTAAAATCTTTTTGAATCAGTACATGTATGTGCAAAAATTATCGATTTGTTTCCTATCGTTATATCATCATTTATGTGTTCTTAATTTTGTCCCTTCATATGCAGCATATTCTTAATTTAGTCTTTATACTTATAACATATTCTTAATTTCGTTCTATAAGAATTAGGAATATATTACAAATATAGACACCAAATTAAGCATGTGTTTCATGTATAAGGGTCAAATTAAAAATACATTATGTATGGAGATCAAATTAAGAATGCTTAAATGTCATTATAATAACTGGGATCAAATCAACTAAATTAGGCATTTAACCCCCAAAAAAATGGAAACATAGTTCTCTAACTAAACAGACCCTAAACCCACTTAATTCCACAATTTCCACATAACTAGCAGGTTAATACATTGTTCCAAGAAACTTGTTCATGCTTACCCGCGCATTATTCAAGTCCAGGGTATCAAGTCGCTCTTGCAAACATTTAGCAATGCTGCAAAATTGTGAAACCGTTGAAAAATTTTATGCGATAAACACAGTATACGAAACACGTCGTTCTTCCCCAGAAGCCCCAAAAAAATTAAGAGCATTGAAAGGAAACAAGTTAATTGAAAATTAGAATTCATATGAATCTACTACAAGAACAAAATACAAACACCGCGTAATAACACCAACGAATACATAGATACATAAAACACATTTATATGTAACTTACAGTATAGAATTGCTCCATTTCGGATGAGTTACGTTGCGAAAAATCCATGGAAATTGGAGAGAGGGTTCCGAAGTGAAATCTTCAACTAATTCTCAGAAAACTAAAACCCTGGTGTGAGTGGCGAAACGACACTATAATCAGCTAAAACGACGGTAAGATGCAACTTAAAGCCCACGCGAATGACTTGCTTCAAAAGAAAATAAAGTATTGCTTTTATGGGCCGACATCGCATGAGGGAAAGCCAATTTTAGACAATTTTTTTTTTAATACACACCATAATTTTAAATAATATTAAATATTTTAATTTAATAATACGTAACATTTTTCCCAACTCTTTCATTTCTAATCTGACTCCAAATAGGAATTGAAAAATATATAATAATATATACTATAATTTAATCCGTAATTTACTTTTAAATTTATAAATAAAAAAATTTATAATTCTTTTAATATAATTATAAATTAAATCATTTATAACAATATGTACATTATAAATTATTCAATTTGTAATTATATTAAAAGAATTATATTTTTTTTATCTATAAATCTTAAAATATATATTATTGATTAAATAATTCATAATATATATTTTACAAATTATTTAATATAATTATTTTTTAAAATATTTGAGTATAAAAAATACAGATATTTACATTCATAGTCTTAATTTTTAATTATGAGTTAAAAAAACGAAATGCATTAAATAACTATCCTGATTTTAGTAAATGATGGCCCAAATGAAAAAACAAAACTTACAAAAATAATATTTTTGTCAAAATTTGTGGAGTTATGGAAAAAGAAATGCATGCTAGCAATTACGGTCAATTAAGAACTTTATTTTTAATTTAATTGATCTAACGTATAACTTAATTCAATCGGTTTTATTTGCAAATCAATTTCCAAGACTTTAGCTTCTTCCGTTCATATAGATTTTTATGAAGTGTTTGGTTTAATTATTTTTTTAAAGGAAAAATTGTGTCATAAAATTTTATAAATACCTTTTTAAAAAAATAATTTTTTTATTTGATGAATACATCATAAAATAAACTTGAATTTAATTTTCATGCACTATCGACGTAAAGATGTAAAAAATTTATATTATCAGTTAATTAAAAAAATCTTAGATATTATAATTTTTAAGATAATAATTATTAATTAAAATTTACCAAACTTTTAGCTCTTAATTTTTTTTAATAACTAAATACCTTAGATGATTTAAAAAACAAATGTTACTTTAGAAGCTAAAGAATTTGAAATTAATTTTTTACATTTACAAAATTATTAATTTATCAATTGGTAATTAATTCAAGGAGTAAATATATATATGATTTTTTAAGTTTGAATTTTAAATATGAGAAAAAAATTGTTATAAAAGTTAATCCACATTATATTATAGGTTTTCTTTATGTGTAAGATATTTGTGATCTTAAAGAAAAAAATAACATTAACTAATTTATATATCTTGCCTTTTTTAACATTGGAAAATTACCTTCAACTAAATATACATACTTGGAAAATTAATAAATATATTAGTAAGTAGTTGAAGATGGTTAGAAACTCACATCATCGATCTAGTAGTAAGGAATTTAAGTAACACGCACAAAGTTAATTTTCAGGTTGTAATTTTGATATTTGCTATTGTACGAAAAATATATATATAAATATACTTGTAGACTGTAGGGAATTAAAGTCTTAAAATAGAGCTGTGGGAAACTGTGAATGTTATCGATTCTAATTAACTGCAAGTGATCCTGATAAAAAAAGCCTTGACCAAGTTTCTTATGCGTTAAGTATAGCAAGCCTTTTCTACCGGTACGTAAACAAAAAGTACAACTCACTTTGGCTTGGAATTTATGAAGCTTGAAAAATAATGCGTGAAAGAAAAGGACATGATTTGCATAGGAGAGCCTCCACACACACATAAATGAAGAGAGAGGAGTGGATACACACTTAAAATGAAAAAAAAAAAAAAAAAAACTCCACTTCTTAAGTGAGTAAGTATAGTGTTTGTTTATAAACAAAATTAATAAAAAAAAACAGTAAAATAAGGTTAGGGACTATTTTTTATTATTATTTTGATATATATTTGAGTTTTTTTATTGATTTCTATAGACACTATATATATTGGTCATTCATGCAAGAATTGGTCATGGAAAGTAATGTTTAGATGCATTTATAATCTATAAAATGAAGTGATCCCCATGTGTAGACTATAAGACACTCTCGTTTAAAGGATATTACACCCACAAAGGGCAACTTCTGTTGCTGCTGTCTTAAGAAAAGGGATTTAAACATGTAAATATGCAAGTTGGACTTTTAGTTTTCTTTTTAATTTTAGAGAGGGAGTGAATCTTTCAAAATCTGATTTACAATGTTGAAAAAGTAAGCTCTTTAAATCAACATCTTCTTGGTGAAGGAAAGTACCATCACTTTTTTTTAAGGGGGTACAGGAAAGTTTCAGTATATCCTAGTTGACTACGTGCATGTTTCATCGTGATTTTGCTTTTTAGTGAAAACATAACTATGTTGGTTTTTCTTTCTTTCGTTTGCCGGATTCAATTCTCTGCCAACTTCACAAATCATGAACTAAATTGAACTAAATCGTGGTAAAGAAAACTATTAAATAAAAAAGACTTGCGGCATGACATAAAGTGACATATATCAAGAGAGTCCGAGTCATCCATCCATCAATAATTCAAATTCATAAACAAAAGGAGGAGGACAAAAGCCTATATCATATTATCTTACTATATTTATATATATATATATGCAAATCCACTAGGGGAACTTTAAATATGGTAAATTTATAATAAACTTCAAAAGAAAAAAGAAAAAAGAAAAAGCAAGTCAAGATAATGGGTTTGTTTCTTCTTGATTCTTGAAAAATAGAAAAAAAAAATGCAATACCGCGTAAGAAAACAACTTAAAGTTTCAGGCAACTAATGATATGTAGACATCACAATCATGCAAAACCTTCCAATATAACAAACCCTTGGGCCTTGGGTGGAGTTCTTCATACATAGGAAAACATATCAATAATAATAAAATAAAGACTAAAATGGATTAATTAAGAATATTGGTTCGAATTATTTTGACTACTTTGATTATGATAATAGGAACTATCTATATGCGTCATAGATTACGACTGGCGCTGACTCAGAGCTTGTCTAACTTTCACCAGAAATTCAATACGTAGTTTCCCTCGTCGTTTAAACTCTCAATTTCAGCCACAAATAAGTTGCGGGATTTTAAACTTGCTAATTAAAGAACACAAGGCTCAGGACTAATGGGATCAGATAGAACATTAATATTGGGTTTTAATTTCATTAACACCGTCAAGAACTCCATTTACTTGTATAGTACTTATCTTCTTGAATGCGATGATACACAAATCTATATCTTTCTTTGATTCTTTCCTCTTACTCCATATAATAATATATTTTTCACTTTTTCATTGGCATTGTTTTCATAATATTTGGATTTAGGATCACTTCTGAATGCTAGGCTTTTACTCATTGATGGAATATCTGCGTTTGCATCATTATAATTTTTAAGTTTTTGTTGTTGAGGCTTATAACATGTGTTCTCCACTCTTCAAAACTAGTTGGGGCGGGAGCACTAAACAAAGTAAAGGTTTTTTATTATTATTATTATTTTAGTTTTCAGGAATTTCAACGTTATAGTTGGTTGTGGATAGTGATATATGAATGTCAAGTTTTTTTCCTAGTCATATTCGTCTATTTTAAGATTAAGAAATTTTGGTCTGGCCGTTAATTTCGTTTATACCTAAAATCCTTTAAAATTCTTGTTTTATATCCAAATATTCAAGGATCATGATTGATTTGCGACATAAAAAAATTTTAAAATTTAAATTTTTGTTAACTTTAAAGGATTTTATAAAATTTGAGGTTAGTTTTGAAGATGGGAAATTTTGATTTGTTGAATTTAAGTGAAATTTGATGTTTTGAATAATGGGCTTAAAATAGAAAAAGGTCGAAAATATATTAAATGATTCAATTTGTGAATTTTTAAATAGAAAATTGAAAGAAAAATTTGCTTAAATTTAAAATAGAAAATTTTAATTGACTCTAAAAAATAAATAAAAAGATAAAATCACATAATTTATATTAAAAAATAAAAGTACAATGTTTTAATTTTTATTTTTTTATCTTGTGTGTTTGAGCATATATATATAGAGAGAGAGAGAGGAAAGCATGACTCCGCATGACGACGTCTCACAAACACCAACAACCCCAATGTATTTATCTAAGTAAAAATCCAACATGCAAACTTGAAGTCAACAACCGTACAATATTAGATGAACAAACTTCAAACAAGTATTTAGTTCTTAAATGTTATTTCAAATTATCTTTTAGATATTAGATATATAACTTAGTTAATCAATTATTTAATAAGCTTTTATGACACAAGAGTTTATATCATAAATTTGACTGTAGAATTTTATTTAAAATAAGTTTTTTGGTACAGGCAGAAAAAAATAATATTAAAATAACTCGTTTTGATAAGTTTTACATAAAAAAATTATGATTAAAAATTACCTTATCTATTTACAAAATCTAGCTATCTAAGATAAAAAAGAAGAAAAGCAAGTGACTTTATCATATAAAAGGTGGGGTAGAGAAAAGTGCTAATTAAAATTAAAATATCTTCCAAGAGATCCTGGTAAGAAAGGAAAACGTCCTTAATTAATTGTCAAACATCAAACTTAGTACGTTAAGTATTGTCCCCTTTTTCCAAAGACTAATATTTCTCTCTCATTCTCAGTGCATATATATATATATAAATACGAACTAAGTTATTTCATTCAAGTGCCTGTACCCCCACCCTCACCATCACTTGGAGTCTTCTTTCTTTGGTTGTTGAATTTAAGTGTCCAAAGTTTGAAAAGCAAATGGAAAAGCTAATTTTTGTTAAAAATGGAATGAGCAAACTGCCTCCTGGTTTTCGTTTTCAGCCAACAGATGAAGAACTTGTTTTTCAATACCTCAAATGTAAGGTCTTCTCCTGCCCCTTGCCTGCTTCCATCATTCCTGAGATCAATGTCTGCAAGTACGATCCTTGGGATTTGCCAGGTAATAACTGTTTTAAAAAAACCATTTTCTGTTTTTTTTTTTTTAATTTATAAAAATAAAACAATTGTTTTAAAAAATAAAATAAACAATAGACTTAAATATGAAATTAATTTCTAAAAAGTAACGTATTTTTTTTAATCTTTAAAAAAAATTAATTTTTCGAAGATTTTTTTTATTTTAATCTTTAATATTAAATAATTTTTTAATTTTAATACATGTTATTTTTAAATGATAACATATTATCAAAAAGTCTAACACACAATAATTATGTGTATTTTTTATTAATATATATTTTAAAAAAAATTATTAACTGATTTAATATTATTAATTATATTTAAATAAATAAATATTTAAAAATATATTTTTACTGAAAAATTATATGTAATTAATTTTTATTATGATATAATTTAATGTTAT
>JAMLFT010006436.1:0-16057 GCA_026544285.1 Pachyrhizus erosus
TAAAAATTTATTTATTTTTAAAATAAAAAAATTAAATAAACACATAAAAAAATAAAAACTTATTTTTTTAAAAATAAACACAAACAAATCGATCGTATATCTTTTAAATTATTGAAGAAGTTGGTAATTTACTTAAATGACTTAAATGATGAAAATATTACTACTATCTTCATCTTGCATTTTATTATAACTTTCTCTCCCTTATTACCTATTGCAAACTCCCAATTCAATTATCAGAGTAAGAAAGTAATGGGTCTGAGTCCGTGAGTATGTATGTTGAGTATAACTAATCAAAAACCTAAAATATATTAAATAATAATTTTAAAAGATAATAATTTTTATTAAATTAGTTTTATCCTTATTGCAAAACTTAACTAGCTGTGCTTAACAAATACATATTTATGTAAAACTTAGCAACTTACCAGTATTATTATTTTCATATATTTGAACATTAAATGAGTTTCCCTTTTAAATCCATCGACAGGGACAGGGAGAGTACCAGCTAATTATAAAAGAAAATTGCGAAATATGACTATATATTTTTAATTTTAAATCAGACTTAAGAATAAAATATATAAAAATTATAATTTTTAAATAATGTTAAAAATAACGTATTTTAAAAATTTACATTATTAATGATTAATATCTATTAAAAAAGTTTAATTTTGATCTACTGTTAATATGAAAATTTGTACAATATCAATTAATCAAAAATTATTTTATACATATGATTTTATTGTAGTTAATATAAAAATTATTAATTTTATTATATATGCTAAATCATTATTGGATAACAGTATAAATTTTTTTTATAAATTTTTAAGCTTTATGTATTTGATATGATGTGTCAAAGTTTATATATATATATATATAAGAAGTGAAGATTAATATAAAAAATTTATAATATTTATCCATTCTACTCAATCTATTAAGTTTGATAAAAATTTAAAAAATTGAGTATGATTGAATATGATAAAGTTTTTAGCAATCAAATTTTTATCATCTTTTACTTTGATAATTAAATTAATATATTATAATTTATCAATTATTAGTACTATAAACAGAAAAAGATAAAAATGAATTACAAAACTTCTGTGGCGTTCACTCAATTATATGATTACGACAATATGATGATTCTTGTAAAAATTATTTTTTATTTATTATTGATTAAACGTTATGAGTTATTAACATTGGTTTTTTATGTTCCAATTCTAAAATTGTGATTCGTGAAAATTTTACAAAAACAGAAAATTCGAATTATGATTTAAGAATTAACAAAGAGAAAACCAAATATGTCATAGACCATTTACGCATAATTAAAAAGAAAATATCTTTCAAGTAGTTGTTGTTATAGGCTAATCATTTTAATGACATATTATAAGTTTACATTTAAAAATATACAAACTTTTAGCTAAAAAAATAAATTTATTAACCGATGTAGTAAAACTTAACATTTATAATCTATTTACATATAAATCGAGTATACTAGCTATCTTAATATTTTATAATATATTTTTTACATAAATATCTTAATTGATTCTAAAATTAAAAAGGTAAAATGCAACTAGTAATTTTATACATTTGTAGTATTATTATTCAAGTAATTATATTAGGAGTATTTTTATAAAGAAAATAAATAAAAAATTTATTCATGTTATTTAAAAAAAAAAATAACAACGCCTACCAAACTATGTCAAAAATTAAAAAGTTACACGTTGAAATTCTGCGTATACGACCAACAAAAAATGAGATATTGGAATCTTAATTTGATAAAACTTAAAAAGAACCATGTGGGTCCTCAAAGTACCTCGATCAGAGCTTTCGCCGTGGCATTGACGAGGATTATTCAAAAATGAAATTTGAATAAAAAATATTTTTTAATTCAATAACTAAACAAAGAGAAAGTATTATTAAATTAGTTAGATCTGAAAAATCAAAATCTGTACGTGACATAATAAAATAAAACTTATAATTAAGTAGAATAAAAAAACACGTTCCCACCTATTACACTCGAATAAGCTTGAGCCTACCACTTTAACCAAAGATCTTGAGGTATGTCTTGTGTGGTGAAATTTAAAGGAAATATATATTATTAAATAATAAAAATTAAATAATTATTATTTTAGTGATTAATTTTTAAGAAAGTAATTGAATTAATATTTTACAAAGAAATAGATAATATTTTTATTAAAATTTTATATTTATTTAAATAAAAATAAAAAAATAATTATTAAAAAACAATGCATTAAGCTTTACTTATATTTACACGGTGCAGGCCATGTGCATTACTGCTATGCACATCCAATTTACAATTTCTGGCTCTGCTGTCCTCTCGAAGGTTGTGGATAAGGCAACTTGGTGATTGGGGAAGAATAGATTTCTATTCAGTCACAATAGTTTTTGCAAATAAAGAAGAAGAAGAAGAAGAAGGATAGTACAACTTAGACTTAATTGTTAAAATAAATGCTACTTTTATTTATTTAAAAAATTAATTTAATTTTTATACTTCCAAAATTTAATTAAAATGATTTTATTTTTATTGAGTAAAAACATGAATTTGATTTAAAAAAATAAAAATATATTAGTAGGAAGCAGAGAATTTAAAGTACAGGCAACAGCCATCAAAAGCTGAGTCAGTGAGTCCTGAGTCCTATCCTAATTTTCATGCATAGTCACTTCCACGGACTACAAATACGACAACTTACTTACTTTTGTCACTCTAAAACCATGAAAGCCGGTTTCTGTCGGGTCCACTACTACTTTTTATTCATTTTCGGATTTGTAACTTAGTATCTTCAATTATTATTATCACTATCATTTAATGCATTTTTATATATACTATTATTAACTTTCTAATTGTTAGGCAAAATTCTTTGTATCCTTTCTATTCACAACTCACAAGGGTCATGCTTCTTTAAATTTAAGTATTTCACCATGTTTTTAACTCTGTTAACCTCTACCAATATTTGCTTTACAGAATTGTGTCATTTAAGAATTAATAATTAATTAATTAATTTATTTAATTATTATAAATATCTATTCATTTAAATATTTAAGTAAGTATAGTTCTTTTAAAAAATTATTAATTAAATATTATAAATGTAACATTTAAAGCTAATGAATAGAATTTATTTAATTCAAGTATATATTTATCTGCCTGTAAAGTCATTATTTGAATAATTTTTAACAAAATTTATTAAATTTAAAGAAATAATTTATTTATCTTAGTTATGCCGCATGGCCCATTTCAAACAAATCGATATAATTCTATTTTACAATACATTTGTTTTATATTTGTAAACAACAATATATTATTTAAATTTTGATAGTTAGGCAATTTTAAACAGGTAAGACCATTGTATCAAAGAGTAAATTGCACTAATATTTTTTTAAAAAAATTAATTGCATAAAAAAAATTTATTTTTTAATTATTACATCAATCTTCTTTATAAAAAATATTAATATAATATATAAAGAAATGTTAATATAATATTTTTAAAACATTAAAAAGATAAGTATAATATATAAAAGAGTGTTAATATAATATATTTTAAACATTAAAAAATTAGTGTAAGAATAATAAAAAAATAATGTTAAATATAATTTATGTAAAATATAGAAAGTATTAGTGTAATTTGTTTCTATTTTAATTAATTCTTGAAAATTCAACTTTATTGTTTTTTAGTTTTTTTAATTAAAATTCAATGTAACTACTTGATCCATCCAATAATATCATCTTTTATTGAAAAATAAAAATTAAACAAGATCAATATTTAAAATATGTATTTGTAAAAAATAATTAGGTTAAATATGATTTGTATTCCTATAATTTAACTCTTTCATTTTTCATCTATGAAATTTTTTTTTTTTTAAATATAGTTTCTCTCCTTTTCAAACATTTTATTTTTATTCTCAAACAATAACATTTGTTATAAAAATGTTAATTTGTTTATATCATGAAGATGTTAGCACGTGTTACATCAATAAAAATGACATTACGATGTTGTCACTATGTATCAAATAAGTATAATTTTACTTTATTAAAGTCACATTAATAAAAGTGTTCTATTTTCTTTTTTTCTTTGTACTAATGCATCAATCATCATCACCACTAGTTATTGTTCTATCACTAATGAATTCACAGTGCATAATGAATGTATACCAACACAACATCCTACAATCATGGTTGTTGTCATTAGAATATAGATATTTTTAAGCATGATGAATAGGTAAAATGTTATGAACTTTATTTATTTTCACTAGGTATCTAAATTTGGAGTTTTCTATTTTTTTTCAAAGGTCTACTGTGGGATATTGATAGAAAAACATCTTTAATTTTATTTAGTTTAAATATGTTTTTGATTTCTCAAATTTAGGTCACTGATATTTTTAATCCTTTTAAATTTAATTTTGTATTTTAGTTCTTTTAGTTTAAAAAAAATTATTTTTTAGTCTTTTATGACTATTTTTTATAATTTTGAAATATAATTTGTAACAGTTTTTAACCATACAAAGGATTAATAAAAAAAAAATCGTTTCATTTTTATATACTATTGATTGATGTGTTCTAATAAAAACTTATAGTATGGATTAATATTAAGGTGTTTGAGCCAACAAAATTGTAATCAAGTAATACATTATATTATTAATTGATTTTTTTTTGTTATTTAAGATTTTATTTTATATTAATTTTAAATTAAATGTATACATTATATTTAAAGTAGATTATACTGATATTTTTGTGTTTTATTCATATTACACTTGATATTTTTGTATTTTTTTAACATTATTTTGGCACTCTTTCTCTTAATAATGTTAAATGACAATTTTAATTTAATATTAAATGACAAAAATACCCTGTGAAAGTTCTCAATGAAGTTAAGTTACAATTTTAATTTAACGTTGAATGTGCAAGCCATGTGAGTTTAACACCTTTCTTTGACACCAATAAATTAAATTTATCAAGCCAGATTCTAATTTGTGTTTTTTTAATGAAAAAAAAACAAATTCTCGATGGTTGTATGTCTGATTGGAAAAATGGAGAACAACTTGTAAACTTCATTGCTTAGGAAGACTTATAAATTTGTTTTAATTTTTTAATGCATACATGTCCCAAATTTATTTCTCCTAACATCTTTTTCCATCTTTATTGTAAATGGAGAGCAACATGTGATTATCATCTATTTTGTTGGTAAATTGAATGGTTTTGGTTGGGATATTATTTGTAAATAGGAATAAACAAGATCAGCCATCCAACTATTTTTTTTAAGTAATGTTTAGATCTTCTTATCTTATTTATTTAGGCTTGGTGATCTCTTCTATGAATTCAGATCGAATTAGGCTTCCTCACCCACCAACAATAACTTATGCAATTTCATCAAATCTTTCAATGTTTATCTCAACACACCCTGAAAGTTAGAATAAATAAATAAAGGAACAAGATGGGGCCCTTTTTGCAAAAAGAATACTTAAAAATAACGTTCCAGTCACATTCCATTTTACATATTCTTCGAATGCAAAACATTATTATATTTACATTTTCTAATGCAATTATAAAAAGTGGAAATGCATTTGCGTTTTGCACAGGGAAGGCAAGCCCCATTACAAAACGGAAATGCCCAACAGGTGTTGCCAATATAAAAAATGAAGTGTGAATAACAAAGGGATAGTAATAGAAGGAGAATCTGGGCCTGTTCTCATACCCACACTTGTTGAAATCATAACATTTTTTTTTCCAATCTAACAAGGAGGTTAAAACCCACTACAAAATAAATATTTATACTTTTCATCCCTCAAAACACCCACCACCACAAGTAGCACTGTGGCCACCATTATGACATTTATTTTAAGCAACCAAAAACTTCTCTTTGGTCTCTCCCTCTCCCTCTTTCCATTTTGTTTGTTTTTTTTTTCTTCTCTTTGTTGCTCAGGATATGTTAGAATACCACACTTTTGGTAAAGTTTAGCCCAAATATAGATAAAACCTGGGTCCAAATATTAATAACTCAAGCTACTTGTGTGCATAATGTGTATTACTCGCTCAATGAAATACATGATAGGTTTTTGGGGCTTCTCTATGAAAAAGTATTTGGTATAAGAATATAAGATTTTGTACAATAGTACACAATTACACATATTTAACGAAGATTTTAAGATTTATTTATCATTTTTTGGAGAAAATATACAATTTATTTTTCTATAGATAAGGAGTCTTCCATCTAAATAAAGCTGACATTATTTTAAGACCCAGAAATAGTTATAGAAACATTTTAAAGAGTTTGTACTTATAAAGTTTATTTGAGTTTACAATTACTTATAAATCTTATAATTTTTTAAAATTTAATTTAATAATTATTTTGATCAAATTTATGAAATATTTTCTTATATGACAAAAGTTTATTGAATAAACGCTTAATTCAATTCTTTAACCAAACATACCATAAAATAGTAAAGAATTTAAGTGTCTACATTAATAGATTCAAGTTTAACAATACCTTTTTATATGATAAATTGGAGTCCTTATTTTTAAAGGACATTGCTTTTAGAAAAAACAAACTATTTTTATTTAGCCATTGGGATTCTTCTACATTGAGTATATAATTTTGTATATTATTTTTATATCTTTCAAATACTATCATTTACATTTAATTAGATTTTTTTTATATTTTGAATCTTGAATCTTGGTCAACTATATTAAATTAAATAAACCAACTTTTAGGATTATTGTAATCTTTGTCAGTTCCAGTTTAAATCTAATTGGTACATTTTAAATTTTGAAATGATTTACCAGTAGAAACAATGTCTCTTAATTTAAATTATTCTGTTTTTATATTTTTATCTTTAATTTTAAAATCAATCTTTAATTTATTCTAACTAAATAAAATTAATGTGTATTATTAATTATATAAATATCTATTATTATCTTAAATCTATATTTTTATAAAATGCATTTAAATTTAAAAATAGTCACAATATACAAGAAACCTAATAACTAATTTTTATGATCATGCTTAAAGATAATTAAACCACTAAAATCAGCCATACGAGAAAGGAAGGAGTAATATGCACAAGGACTGAGGTTATATATTCTAATCTAAGTGTTACTTCTGTTTTTGACAGAAATCTAAGTGTTATTATTATACATAAGGATGGTTTTAATATATTATTTATTATTAATTACATTTATATTGCAGAACAATTATTTACGATAGATTCGATTTTATATTATGAGTCCAATTTAATTAAATTTTATAATTTAATATTAATCTGATTAAAAAATGAGTATTTTAAATAAAAATTATTCGCATTAATTTTACCATATATATACAATATTGGCAATAGAATCTTTTTATTGAAAAGACTAAATTGTGTTTTTTTTGGACAAGAAAAGGCTAAATTATTTTCATTAGATTCTTTTTATTGAAAAGACTAAATTGATGCTACCTTTACTTTTGAGCCCAGGTATTTATTTATTTAACTACATTAATGTGTTTTAGAGAAGCCAAGAGATAAAAGGTGGAGATTGCTTGATACTTTTATTATTATTATTATTATTATTATTATTGAAATATATAGTGTGTGTTTTGTAAATAGGATAAAGGGTTTGTTTGATTATTTTATCACTTTTTTATTTTAAAAATGATTTTCTAAAATAATTTTACACAACACACTGATAACTTTTTTATTCAAAATCTATTAGGATTTAAAAATTACTTCTAAAACAAGTAATTTTAAAACCAAAAAATAGAAATAGTTAACAATTATTTTCTTATCATCTTCTTTTATTCTCATCCTGTTCAACTTCTTCTTTAATCCTACACTATATTTTGTGTCTTGTATAATCCTTCCCTAATTATTTGAGCAACCTAATTTAATTGTATTTTGGAAACCAAAACAATTTTTGAAATAGAAATCAAGCACACTCTAAATTTTTTAATTTTATTCTCATTTAAATATTTTTATTAGATAAAATGAGACCATATAAATGAATGAGATTTGATGATTGTTTTAAATTTTTCTTAAGATATTAGCCATCTAAAAAACATCAATTTCATTCAATATTTGATTCAAAGAATTGGGGTTAGTTCTCCAACTCGTGAAACAACTCAATAAATGTTGTGACATTTGAGAAATAATTTCACAACCATAACCATTTTTAATCTAAAAGCACATTCATAAAGCATGGGGATAATAGATCGATCCCTATCCTAATTTTATCATAAGGCCTTCCTTAAACATGAAAATGAATTCTCCCTGCCGACAAATTTAGGTGAATATAACTTATGCCAAGTCATAAAAGAAAACCTTCTATGACTCTAAGATGAGCCCCAAATAATATCACCACTCATTTTCTACAAACTATCACAAAAATACTTTGGCAAGAAAGTTGTTTGTGCAATATGTGTAATAATATATCGAATTAGATTTACCCTTCCTCCAAAGGAAAGATGATGAACTATCTCTCAAAGCACTCGATCTTACTTTCCAAAACCCCTTGTCACTTTTTAACTTATGATGTTGCTAACTCATTAGCGATAACATAATGGAGAATTTTAGAAACCATGCATTTATTTTTTGTCGTCCCCGATGCACCCCAAAAAGTATTTAGACATCTAACCATGGTCTCAACATAATTGCTTATTTGAAGCTTAAGGTAATTGCATCACATGACAAAAAAAAAAAAAAACATGCAGTAGATGAGGGATTTTACCAAGGTGATTAGGATCCACTCTTTCCTTTGAACCTTAAAATTGATAAGATGTTAGTCTTTCGTTAGATCAAACAAATAAAAAAAGAATACTGGATCACCTTGCTTAATCCTTTTTATTAACTAAAACTGTCATTTTTTTCCAACAAATATTACCTGCATAGAACATTTAGTTATACGCATTTCATTTTCAACTAACATGTTTGACAAGAATTCCTAATTCCCATTCAAGCTTGCCAGAAGCTTTTCCTAGATTCATCTTAATAGCCATAAAGTCTTTGTTACCCTTCGTATTACTCACGGTTTGGAAAATATTCTTAAACTAGCACTGTGTTATTTGGACTTGGTCTTCCAAGAACAATGCTGCCTACATCATGAACAAACTCACAAACCGAAGGACCAACCAATCTTCGTTCGGATTGAAAGAATATAGGGTGCAAACCATTTGGGCTAGGGGTGGGTTTCGTTGGGCCAAATACTGAAGATTTCACATCTAATTTCAAACTCTAGAAAAGGGCCTTTGTTATTTTTGTGTGTGTTTCTATTTCCAGATTGAATCCTATCACAACAAGCTTTTTACTACCAAATTAACTCTTTTTTCAAAAAAATTTCCTACTCCTTCTAGAACTTGAATTACAATCTTTCATGATATTTGTTCGGCTACATTTTTTAGACAATTTTTTAAAAATATGTTAGATCATACGATAAATAAGATTTTTAAAAATATTTTGATGTTACAAATAATATATAAGTGTTATTATCTGAAACAGATGAACAATCTTCTAAGTTTACTTAACAGATTGTTTGTTCATTGTTTAAAGATAATATCATTTGTATTGCATCATCTATTCATTTATTACTTTAAATATTTTAAACATTTATTCCAATTGTAGTTATTATAAAAGAATATTTTTGTTGATTTGTAAAAAATGTTTCAAAGTATAAGGAAGAAGTGATCCTAAAGTGTATTAAAGAAGACTTCTCATCTTTTGTAAAGTTGTGCCCTACTATGGTTAGAACTTTCAGAACACGCAATTTGGATTTGACCAGTGAAGTTTAATAAGTGCCTACAAAAAGATATAAGTAGATTGTTCTATCAGAAGATTAGGTGACTAATTGGTAAAAAATAATTAATGCAACGTTTAATATTGATTCAAATCTATTACCAAAAGACGAAGACGAAAAATTATTGTAATATAACAGATAGTTGAAGATGCAACCTATAAATAGAAGAAAACTAAGAACGTGCACAAGTTAACATACCTTACACTATCTTAAAGCATTCAAAAGCCAAATTCTTTTAGTCTTTTATCTTTGTAATTTCTTCCTTTATAAAAAGCTCTCAAACACTTAATATATCTAAGAGTTATACTCTTAAGTATTGTTTATATCCATTTGATTTAGATATTGTAGAGTCACTTGAGTCCTTATCCTTAAACTTATAAGGTTGAATCAAAAGTGGCTTGAGAAATAATACTTGATTATATTAGCTTGAAGATGTTAGGAAAATACTACTAACTATAGAGTTATAAGTGATTTGCTAAAAGAATATTTATATTTGTTTATATAGTAAAATTTGATGGTTTATGAAAAATTGGATGTAACTTTAGCGATAAAGGTGAACCAATATAAAATTTGTTATGTTCTTATTTATTTTATAGTTTATACTAACTAGGTAAATTGTTGAGTTTATGAAAAGGTTTTCAAATCATCTATTTACTTTGATTCATCTTCAAAGTCTTTTAAAATTTCAGACGATCTTAAATTTCTAATGTTCTTCATTGATTTTACGAATAAGTTTTTAAAAAACACAATTCAACCTCTTTTTGTGTGTGTGTGTGTGTTTTTTTTGTATGTTTTACAAATGATTTTATGATATAATTTCTTATAATTATTTTTAAAAGATATTTTTTCAACTTATGATAAAACCCTAAAATTATTTTTCTTTTTTTTCACAAGTTTTAGTTTTTGAATGACTTATCAACTTATTCTAACTTTTCAAACATATTTTTTTATTAAAAATAAATTATACAATTAGCACATTATTTGTGAATAGAACAAAAATAATTAACATTCTAATATATATATTTACTAATGATGAAAGGAGATATTAATAGGAAAATGCTTAAATTTTATATTTTTATTTTGTTAATACAAAATGTCGTATTGTTATACATTTTATGTTAAAAAAATATAATTGATTATGAAAAATTAAATTTTTGTTTGGAAGAGAAGTAAAACACAGAAAAGAAAAATATGAAAACGATAGAAATAAAAGAGAAATGGAATAAAAATTATATGTTATTTAGATAGAGAGAAATAAGAAGAAAAATAATTAATTCTTTTATTTGTCTGAATAAATAAAAAAGAGAAAGAAAATAAATAAACAAAATATATGACAAATATTTTTTATTAATGAAAATAATTTTACTGTATTATTTTTTCATAACAAAGATTTATTTTTTAAGTTATAAACAATTTATTTAAATTTTTAAAAATTAAAAATAGAACATTTAGTTACATATCTCATGATAAGGAATTTTTATGCTTAAACAATAAATTTCATAACTAGTCTAAACATAAATTATTTCCATGCAAATCCCACAATATATTGATCATTTCCTTTTCATTTTACTCACAAGAAAAAAAGAAAATTTAATAATTACTATTGTACTTTAATTTTTTTTTTTTTTTATTTTCTACCATCCAAATTCCATTTAATTTCATAGTTTCTTCTGTGATTAATATTATATTTATTTATCTACACAAACCAACCAAAAGGGGATGTAGCTCAGATGGTAGAGCGCTCGCTTAGCATGCGAGAGGTACGGGGATCGATACCCCGCATCTCCATTTAGTGACATTTTTTTTTCCGATTCTGAAATATCAACATCGCTTGCATTAGCATCTTTTGTTTGTAACATGCAAATGGCTTTATTTTTTCACGGTTTGAACTTCGAATTGAGCCCAACAAGAATGTGCATGTGCTGCTACGTGCAAAGACGATAGACTCACCACCTTTAACTTCCTTTCTATCTTCTTTCTCCACAGCCCAACACGTTCATCAACGTCACTATGGTGTTGGTGTTAGTGTTAGTCTTTCTTTCCCTTCCTAGCTAGATTGCACCTTTTTCTATCACTTACGTTCACATTTTGTTTTCCTTCACTTTCATTTATATTCTTTCAACTTTCAATGTCACCATAGCATCTTTTACCTTAGGGGCAAAGTAAATACTTTACATTATCTCATTCAACCATTGTAGTTAATTTGGAACTTGTTTCATTGTTTCTACTCATCCAATTATATTTCTAACATGTTTCTTCACCCAATAGTTTTTTAGATTTGAAATTAGAATAACCCACATATTCCTTTTTATTTATTTATTAAAATTCAAATTATATTTAAAAGAGGAAGATGATAGGGATTGAAATTCTAGACAATTCAGTCATAAAGAATTTACATATCATGAATTAAGTATTTCAAAATTTAGAATTATTGGGTAAAGAGACATGAATTATTTTATATTATATTTCTAATATATTAAGAATATAAAAACACTTAATATATGTGATGTGTAATGTAATAATATACCATTTTGTTACCATAAAAAATACTTTTTAAAATGTTAAATATATTATGTCCATACATAAAAAAAAGAGGAGAGAAGTATTAGATAATATGATAAAAAAGAGATAGAGAGAAAAAGTTTATTGCAGAAAATTTGTATATATAACATATCATTTTAATATTTTAAAAATGGCTATGTCATCTTTTGTCCTTTACACTTAAGAAGATTACCGACCAAGCTATTGAAGGGAAAAATATACGCTAATATAATTCAATTTCGATAAATTGAATAACACATAACAAACAAGAATGGCCGTAAATACAGCAGTACTGCTGAGCTCACCAGAAGAGAATAATGCAAAATAAACAAACAAAGGTTTCAATATACTGAGAGTGGAAGGTAAAGTACATATAAATTATAACAAGAAAATACCAGTCACATGGCTAAGGAATTGCTTTTGCTTTTTAAATTGTTTTGTTAGTAAGTCTGCTCTGTTTAAGGAATAACAAATATTACATATTAAACAAAAACAAAATATTTAATATTAATTGTTAATATGTTTTTTCCATTAACATTCTTTTACTTTTTTTTAAATAAGTGTGGATTGTGGACGCTCATTAATTTTTTTAAAATTATACATTAGTTAGGAATATTTTCCACATGCCACTGCAACTTTAGTTCCTTGTTGATATTGGAATTCAGCTTTTCATTGAACCAATGTGCAATAGAAATGAATGAAATAAAAACAATAAATTAACAAGTTTGGATTGTGTTTTTGGTCCTTCAACGTAACTTCACTCAGTGCATCACCCACGTGCTGCCTTACCCTATCTCAGTTCTAATCCTTTTCCATTTGATTTTTAAGTGTCTAAAAGTGTGGACTCATCTTTGTAAGTCGTCAAACCCTGTGAACCCACCATGTTACTACATTAATTGAGGTCTCAAGAGGTTGTTGTTATTTTCTCTATGCCATAAATAACTAAATGTGACTGAAATTCAAACTTTGACACAATGTCAAAGAAAAATGCCAAACCCATAAATTGGTTTGAACTTTGAATATACTTTTGGCCGGAGCATAGTTTGGTGAGAAGTATTAATTGGTGGCTTTAATATACTTCTAGTTATGGAAATTACCATAGATGGCAATTATAGTTAACTCATAATAATCAGATTAGGTATCTCATGCATTACAATATTCTATTTCAAGAGCTCTTTCGGTTGCTTTGCTAATAAAATAATTTTCCCTCAAATGAAAAAAAAGTTATGTCCGTTTTCTCGATTCTAGTTAACTAACTTTAAACAGTTAGTTAAGAATCTTTTGTTTCATTATTTATCTTGAAAAATATACTACATGTAATTTTATATGTTCCAAATACAATATGCGTGTATGAATGTTTAAGGTTTAGGGTTTTTTTTTTTCATAGTTGGGTTATTTTGAATTATTGTTTAATTTATAATTTTAATTAATTATAATATGATATATAATTAAATATTATTGATTAGTTTTTTAAAATTTTAAAATTTAATTACGTGTCACATTGTAATTAATTGAATCTATAAATATTTGATAATCTAAAGCTATTTAATAGTTTTTTTCATTTTAAGTTCCAAGGATTAATTCACATTTACTCCACAATATTTTAGAAAAATATAGTCTATGACTATATGTTCACTCACATAAGTAACAAGTTGATCAAATCAGCTAATGAGTAAAACCAAATTATGCCAACAGGACTAGTTGATGTTGAATTAGCTACAGTAAATGGGAAACTGGTGACCTGTGTCTTTGGCTCGTTGCTTGCTAGTGGCAACCACAGTTTTTCTTGTACATCAGCGTAGCCTAAATGTTTGAATTTTGAGTCACGGTTTTGGAGAAGGTCTAGTGTGCGTTTGGATATGCATACTTATAGAAGTAATTTTGAATCAACGTGATTTTATAAAATTAATTTTAAGTAAAGTAATAATGTGATTTTGTACTTGTTTAGATAACATATATTAAAAGATTGATTTTTCTTGTTTGAAACTTGCAATCACAATTGATTGTAGGTGTATAATTTTCAAAATATGTTTGATTTTTCTATTCATAGTGACATATATTAAATAAGATTATAAACTAATCATATGATTCAAGTTAAAGGTGATATAAAAGCTATTTTTAAATGCTTCAAGGAGATTTCGAGTCAATAATTTAAAATTATGTTTCTAACGTACATCCAAATATTTTGGCCAATACAAAAATTATATTTAACACATTCTAAACTCATGTCTTTGAAACGTTAATCCAAACATGTTCTTAATTACAATTACATTCAAAATTTTGTTACAATGCTTAGATAAATACGATCAATGCAGCCAAGGACCCCAAAAAACCTAGACATTGAGGCGGAAATCGCGGTTGCTACCTTGTTTTTAAAACCTTGGTTTTGGGTAGCAAATACCAAAACACACACAAAAGGAATTTAAAACCACGTGGTTTCATGAACAGTGCATTGTCCCTGCATAAAAAATGAAATGGCTGCACTTGGCGGTTTTGGGTCCACACACCTCCCAAATGTGTCAGTTTGTTGGCACGACGTTGGTTAAAGCAAGAATCCTCTTTACACCCTCACAACATCTATTTATATCCCACCTATGCTTCTTTGAGTTTCCTCATAAGTCATACTCTCTCTCGTTCACTTTCTATCTCTATTAAGTTGTTACTCTATTTGTCATTCGGATATTTAAGAAGACTAGGAAACATGGAGCTTTTGGGGCTTCTCTTTGTGGCTTTTCTTTCTCTGGGTTCATCTGTCTCAGCTTCTGCTTATGGTTGGATGAATGCTCATGCAACCTTCTATGGAGGGGGTGATGCCTCTGGCACTATGGGTGAGTAACACTTCATAGTTATGTCATGCCACACACACTGCCCATTTTGTAATTACAAGAAGCAAAACTTTTATTTTTTTTATTTTTTTTTACAAAACAAATGAATTTTAAAAAATGAAAAATATTTTTTTATCCTAAATACTATATATACTAAGAGTATAAATATTTTTCATTCTTATTTAATCACAAATTATTTATATTATCATCTAATAAAAAAAATCATATATCCTAAATTTATTAACTTTTATAATAAATATCTTATAAATTAGGTTATTATATTTATGAAAAATGTTAATAAATGTTATAAAGAAAAAAGCCTCAGCATAATTTCTAATATAAAGTTTTTGATTTATGAATCCCTTAATTAATGTCCTGGGTTACTCCACTGAGTATGTGGTTTGTTGCAGGTGGAGCATGTGGATATGGGAACTTGTATAGCCAGGGCTATGGAACAAACACTGCTGCTTTGAGCACAGCTTTGTTCAACAATGGTTTAAGCTGTGGGGCATGTTTCGAGATTAGGTGTGTTAATGACCAAAGGTGGTGCCTTCAACGTTCAGTAGTGGTGACTGCAACCAATTTCTGTCCCCCAAACAATGCACTTCCAAATAATGCAGGTGGATGGTGCAACCCTCCCCTTCACCACTTCGACCTTTCCCAACCTGTCTTCCAACAAATTGCTCAATATAGAGCTGGAATAGTACCCGTTGCTTACAGAAGGTACTTATCAGTATTGTTTTCATTTTATAAGTTTATTTGATTAAATAATTTTTATTTTACACATAAAATTATTTTAGTATTTTTAATTTATTTTCATAAATTATTTATATAAGTTTTTAATTTTCTTTTTTCTTTTTATTAATTTATTTATTTTAATCAAATCATTAATTATATTTTTTTATATCATTTTATATTT
>JAMLFT010006437.1:0-16056 GCA_026544285.1 Pachyrhizus erosus
CTTAGAATTTGACTCTGCTAATAATTATTTTCCGGATTGGTCCCCACTTTGGTCAAATATTGTAATTAAACAGAAGAAAAAGGTATTAACAAATGACTAACGATAAATTTAACAAGAAAATAAAGTAAATTTCATCCAAGAATCTAATGGCCTTTTCAATCCTATATATTATATAAAAAATTTGAATTATTTTGTTTTGTTTTCATTGAGCTGAATTCAAAAGAGTTTGTGATTTGGTTTCCCACATAAAGATGTCATTGGATAAGATCTCTCAACTTGTTTGAGTCTATTACCTTTTGCACTTTTCTTTGTGTTAAATCATTTTGCTTCTGGGATGTCTTATTAATTTGGTACTTTTGTTATCTTTTGATTTTGATTTTGTACTACATGTATTTCAAAATTCAATCAGTTTTAATTCTATCATAAACAAATGTACATATTGATTTCTTCGTATCATTTTCTACATTCTTTACTGGCGGGGAGAGAAAAAAAATATATGAAAAGTTAAATATATAATTTAATTTTATGTGTGTCACAAATTTTTAATTTTATCTTTATAAGTGAAATTTTATTAAATTGAATTCTATACATATAAATATTATTAGTTTAATCTTTATCGCTATTAACTCTCTTATACAATTTTTAATGTGATCTATATACATGTAATATATTTTTAATTTAATTTTTATTCATGAGGCTTAAATTAAAAATATATTACACATATAAAAGTAAATTAAGAATCTAAAAATGTGTAAGAGAATTAATAAAAAAAAAACAAACGATGACAAAAATTATGTTAGTAACATTTACACGTATAAGAATTAATTTAATAAATTTTTGTATATAAAAATAATTTTGAAAATTTGCAACATGTCTACAAACCAATATATATGTTTAAGCAAAACTAAACCATATTTTTTATAGTATTTGGGTAAATATTTATAAAATTAGTTATAAATAAAATTAATTTTAAAATGATATGATTTATATTTAGATATTTTATTCTAAAAGCACACTTGATAAAATTTATTTATTTAATATAATTTTTTATCTAATACAAATACTTATCAAATTATTTTAACTAAAAATTAATTTAAAATTTAAAACTATTTTTTTTAACTTAAATCAAATGTATAAAACTTTATGTAAAATAATTATTTCAACCTAATTCTGGACCACTCATCCAAAGGTTAGTGAAAATGAAGTAAAAAGTGAAAAAATAAAAATATTTTTTCTATTTCTTATTATAAGATTCAATTAATTATTTCATTAAGATTAAAAAATTTAATTAATTTAGTTAACAATATTAAATTTATCTTAAATTAATATTTTTTATAAAACTATCCTTTTGAACAAAATTAATAAATATTAAAAAAATATGTTTATTTTAATATTATATTATTCTAAAATTAACTTTAATAAAAAATAATTAATATAAGAGATATTTTAAATTAAATTTTATAAAAAAATTAAACTATATTTTTAATTTAAATTTTATAACAAGAAGCGATAATAAAGTATAAAATTAAAAGTCATGTTTGACAAAGGTAAGAGAAAGATAAAGAGAGATTGTAAGAGAAAAAACAACGTATTTGGAGTACAATGTTGTGTGTATCTGTGGCATGGAAAGGGCCTCTGTATTTTGATTTGGACCACAACATTAAATTTGAGAAGTGTGAGATTTTATGTTAACAGACAACAGAACCAATGTAAGTTGTAATAAATGCATCTGCATGTTATCCTTACTTTGTTGTTTTGTTTATCTCTGCACCTTTCATCCTTTTGCAGACTGAAATTAAGTTGGGTCGGTTGAGTTCCAATTCCAAACCATGGTATCCCTAAAATGTGGCTCTTATCTCTTACTTTTTATTTATATCTTTTCTTTCACACTTTGCTTCAATCTTGTTTGGAACACAATAAACACAAACCCGACAAGAATTGAATTCATAAGAGCATTACTTAGCCTTTTTTTTTTTGTGTGGGTCGAGGGGTGGGGATCAGCCTGCAGAATAATTCCAAACTTGATGGATTATGTTATTAAATTTTGATTTGATCATAGAGAATGTAATCATTATCAATCAAATTTGATATTAAGCCAAAAAAGTGTAGCTCTTTCTAATAATTCAATAAAAATTATATTTTAGAAAAAACTATTGATAATATAACTAAAAATATTGAAAGTGTTATAATTTGATTTTCTTATTTTTTTTTTATGTTAAATTTTTATATAACATGGCACTTATAATAAAAATTTAACCCTTTAAACAATAAAAACCATATTTTATTTAAATTGATTGATATAAGACTAAACTAATATAGATATAAGAAATGAGTGTTGCAGTACATATATATCTGCAAGACCAATAGATGGAGGATGTAGAATTCGAGTTGGAGTGATATGATGAAAGTATCGTGTGATCAGCATTACTTGTTTGACATTCATTGCTGCTATGGGTGTTAGTGTTAAGAAAGAAAGAAACACGTTCATTGCAACCAAAGAAATGGTTATTTTCTTCAAATGTTTGTGTGTGCCCATGGATAACGTTGGCTTTATTGACTCTTTGTGTTGTGTTGTGTTGTGTTGTGTTGTGTTGTGTTGTGTTGTGGGTCACAACAACACGTGCTTCAGGAAATGCCCCCAACATTTTCCACCATCTATACACGTTACAGTCTCGAGTCTCGAGCCGTATAGTGTCTCTGAATTTTTAACATGCAAAACCTCATCTTCACTTTCGACTTATTTCATTGTTCATGAATTTTCATACAAATTTAATTAACATGCGTCAATATGTTTTTAGAGTCAAACTAATTTTTTTTTTTAATAAAATGTTGAATTTGAGAAGTTTATGAATGAAAAAAATGTATTTGAAAGATGTGATCCGTGTTAGTATTTAGAAAAATTACTAATGGTTGATCAACTAATAATATTGTTGATTGATGGTTTGTTGAATTGTTGAATAGAAAAAAATAAGTAATTAAATGAAGCTACTGACTTAAGATTGATTGATGAAGCATTGAATTAATTTATTGAGGATATGGTATAGTTTGTTTTGATTAGAGTGAAATTTGACTATTAAAGAATCAATAGAATTATTTGACTAGCATGATATTTAATTAATTTTGATTGTTAATTAAATTAGAGAAAACAAGATTTAATTTAAGTTGAATTTGAGTTTAACCAATTAGCTAGTGGATGTTTGTTTGATTATTGAGGTGTATCAGCTAAAGCTAAATTCGGTTAATGTGGACATGTAGAAGTCAGTCATTTGTCGCTTTCATTTACAATTTTTAACCTTAATCTTTCATGCAATTTCCTTTTTCTTCTTATTCATTCACTTACACAAAACGTTTATTGAAGTAGCTTGGAAACTCATTATTATAAAACATATTTTTATTCTCAGTACCAATTGATTCACAGTATTTTGAAATCGTATTGAAACAGTTTAGTCAAATTCATTAGATTAAGTTTATTTTACATAATAACAATTTTATTAAATATGGTTAGTCAGATTTTTTTTAAAAAAAAATAGAGACAGAGATGATTCAAAGATAAAACAATTATAATTTATCAAAAAATTATTATCTTTTTAAAGAAAAAAAAAATTACATGAGTAAGCAAAGGAGACAGACATATATGACTCTAAACAATTTTTATTCAAATTTTATTTCAAGTCTCGCCTGTTGTTGAGTCGGTCGTGAACAAAGATTAATGGTTGAAAAAATAAATAAATAAATATATTTCTAGTGAAAAGATAACGTTTATGTGAGAAATTTCATCGTAATGGCTACTGATATTTTGACAAATAATAATTATACATGTGTGAGAATTTTTTTTAGTTATTAATTGGTTAACATATATCCTTTCACGATATATTTGATTGGTGACAAAATATATTTTTCATAACTCCAAAAAGCTATTGCTTGACAAAAATTTTAGTCACCACAATAATAGGACATGTGTTTATTTTCATTGATAAGTAGTATCTTTTTGGGACACTGAAATGAATTAATCTGTACCCTACCGATATATGCAACCACAATTTCCTATTTTCACTCTGTAAATGCAGACAGTCCCAAACGACATCAATCATTGTCTCACTTAGATGATTGATCTACATTCTGGATTGGATCATTTTCCTCCTTGACAGTGGCTAGTTGTTTATAAAAAAACACTTGCATGCAGTTTTATAAATATTTTTTTATGTTATTTAATTTAAGTTTCAGTTTGATAATTCGTATAATATTTATTACATGTTAGTATAGGTTCTTAATATGATACTTCAATTTTTAATTAATAACAACATTAAATAAAGTTGTTTCAAAAGAAATTAAGAGGAGAGAAAATAAAAAGAAAAAAAAGTAAAAAGAATAAGAGATAATTTTATGTTACTTTGTTAAAGAGATAATTAAAAAAGAAAAAAGTAAAGTATAAGTTTTATCTAAAAAAATATCTTTTTTTAATGAGAATAAGATAAAAAAAAGAGACATAAAAATTTTAAAATTATGATTCTAACTTTCTATTTTTTTTCTACCTCATAACATTTACATATATTAAGAGTAAATATATTATTATAAAAAATTATTTTTAATTTTTTGTCCAACTAAAAAATGAAGATTAAATTCAAGTTCTTTTTTTCTTTAATTTATTTTCTACTTGTAATTTAAATAACTAAAAAATCTATTTATTTTTTAGGAATAAGTACGGGTTGAACGAAGTTATATTTGATTCTAATATGTCCCTAAACTTTGATTAAATTAATTTTTTGGATTGTAACTTATTTATAAATTTAAATGAATCCAATGATCTACATATCAAATTAGGATTGGAATTATTTGAGATAGAACCAAATTGACCCAAAATATAAATAAACATAAGTTCTCACTTCCTATTAATATAATTGAAATTTCAAGAATAATTTCTATCTTATTTTTATACATGAAATTATATAATTTAAATAGTGATTATTTGTAACCTTTCAAAAAAATAGTTTTGACATCAATATGAAAAATATTTACAAAATAATATGTTAATAGACTATATTTTTTTTTTTAATAAAACATGATAAATGAAATGCATTGCAAAGACATAGCGATGATTAATAAAGTTAGGAGCAAATAAAAGACAAGTTAATATAAATTGTGTTGATTCTAACTCGCTCTTAAATTTTGACCAGGCCAATTTTATAGACCTTAACTTATCTCTAAACCCAAATGAATTCAATGATCTACATGTTAAATTAGGACGAGCTAAATTGGATCACCATGTTAGGTTAGATTGGGTCTTGCACATCCTACAATTTTCTACTCATTCTTTTTTTTTTTCTACTCTCTTCACTAATGCAAAAATAATATTTACAACTAGTTTTTACATTGGTTGTTTAACAACTAATGTAAAAAATGAAATAGTGACAAATTTGTGATTTATGTTGATATTTTTATATTGATTATACTTTTAATTGATGTAAAAAAAATACATTAATTAAACTTTAAACCAATTATTTTTTTACATTGGTTAAAAGTTCAACTAATGTAAAAAAAGACATTTAAAAACCCTTTCCTTTTATTAAAACCCTAGTATTGTAAACTAACCCTAAACCCTCCTTCTAGAACTTTTGCTGACACTTCTCATTTCTTCTTACTACCACAAGTCACCCACGTTCAAGATTTTAAGAAAATACACCATGCTCCTAAGGTTCTATTTCCAATGTTTTTTCCTTATGTTTTTATCCGTAAATTTTTTTTAAGTTTGGTTGTTGTCATATAGTTTTTAGCTTCAAGAAATTGAAAAAACCTATTTAAATTTGTGTGTAGAAGGTGTTGGTGAATTCAATAAATCTATCATGATTGATGTTGCACGGGAACATGTTTACGTTCACAACACTAACAATAGAAGATGTGGTGACGAATCTCAACAAGCTCAATTGGCAAAAGTGTTGTGCCACTTCCATCAAGAAACTCAAATTCACCTACTGACTGCCAAAGCATGTCTTGCTTCCTTCGATTAGAGCATTTGAGTCATGAGCCACTCTTAGTTGCAAGCTCAAAGAGCAAAAAGGATAAATGAAAATGGATCAAGGCATAAAGAGTAGTTCTTGCATGGAGCTTCAACAATTTAAGGTCAATAAGAGAACTTAACACAACAAACTTGCTAGTGTTTGAGCCAAAATCATCATCTTCCCCCCTTTTTAGTTGTTTTATTTTAGTGCTTATACGTGTTTATAATATTTACTTATGATGAGAAATCAAGAAAGGAAAAAAGGAAGAAGAAGAAGACTAGATCAAAGAATGAAAGTTAAAGTACTAGTTACATAAATTTTCCTAATTTTGAGAAGTATTAATTACATTGATTTTAAATAAAATCAATGTAGAAAAGAAATTTTTTATATTAGTTCTTTTAAAAATGATATAATTTTTTTTAATTGTTACACAGTCAAAATCTACATCATCACCATAGTCAATGTAAAATGTCTATTCTAAATAATGTTAAATGTCTAAAGTGTTATTATGTCTCTTTAACAAAATAAAATATTAAGATAAAATTTTTATTTTTATTAAAGAATAATATTAAAAATACCTATAAAATTGTATCTAAATTTTATCCTCATATGTTTGTGTACGGAAGATGGGATATTTTAATTTAATTTTAATCTTACATATTGTGCTCTTTATTAAGGAGATAATAATCACCTATTCTTGTCTTCTTCAGTGATAAGTCAAATTGGTATGCAGTTTATATATAACTTGAGTATTCTGGAGTATTATGCAATAACATTTTTGCTCAATTTATTCAATTTACCTCTCTTTTAAGAAAGAAAAAAAAAATCGTATTTGACATCTTATTTAACATGCTGCGATATGGTTTACATGAATTATGTATAATAATACCGTGTTTCAAGAAATTTCTTTTGATTTCTATGGTGTTTTAAATTTAACAATGGTCAAATCATAGACATAATTTAAGGTTAAAATATACAGCGATCAATGTCTTTTTTTTTTTTTTTTTTATTGTTGTGTTGATTCTATAATTTGTCTTTATTTTTTTTCTTTGACTTGGTCTCGTAAAACTAATGTAATCAGATTAGTGTACGTCTTGTACTCTTTTATTAATAAAGTTTTCTTTATATACATATATATAAAAGATTACTTACCAAACTCTGAACTTGAGAGTATGCTGGGCTTTAAGCCCAATGCCTAATGCAATGTTCTGAATTAGGCCTGACAAAGAAAACGCTTTTCATTTGGAGGAATTTTAGTATTTAGATAAGTAATTAATTTATATAAAATGTTTAAGATCTAGACTAATAGCCACTCAGTTTGGAGCTAAATAATTGGTCCAATCCCACATTCTTCCTCTAATAATTAGATTATGTTTGATTAAATAAATTCTTATCACAAAAAACTTATTAAAATAAATTTAAAAATTATAAGAAAAATAAACTATTTTCATAAAATTATATAAGATTCATATAAATTCATCGAATGGAAATGCTAATAACACTTTTCAACACTCTTTATTACTGACTGAATTTACTAATTTATTAAAAAGCATACAATTATTAGTAGAAAATGATTAAAAGTCTTAAAAATCTATAGATTTCATTTCTGATCTAATGAATCTCACTGTGATTTATAATTTTTAATAAATCGTAATCAATAATAAAAAGTATTAGAATGTGTTAAAAAGATATATTACTACCGCTCTTCAGTCATCTACATACTACATACCACCTTGTCATTAAAAAGCAACAAATATTAGTATATTACAGCTACTTTTCGGTATTTGTATGCAGCAGTTTAGTTCTCCAAATTGTAGATATATATTAGGTGAAGTGCTTAGTTCATGCGGACACCTTGTGCCATTTACGCGATTCCTCTTATGCAATAATTCTACGCTAGTCGCATTAGCTGCTAATCAATTTCAGGCCAACTTTGTTATTTACAGAAATTACAGTAAAACTCCTCTTAAAGGATCACTTTTTCCTATGTCCAAAGATGATTGCAACTAGCACTGGAATTTTATGTTAATTTCATTTTATAATATAGAATAGAATAGTAAGGGAGCAAGGAGAGACTGGTATAACACATGACAAATGGCTATATGCAATATTGGAGATGGGACAAGTGACAAAAAGAGAATACTCATATATACATAAATACATAGCCATCTTCCCAGTAATAATTACTCTATAAGTTAAACATAAGGAAGACAAGGTCCCCCACTATTCTACTACAGCATAAGGTTGATAAGCTTTGCAAGAATGGCCATATATTAGAAATTGCAGCTGTAAGTGGAAGGAAAATACATGTGGATGTCATGAAGTGGAGGGAAGATTTCTGAGCTATAGAGTTACCTAACATTGCCACAGATGAGGCATTTTGCGAGGGATACAAACTCCCTGTACAGGCAAAATAGAAAAAAGGGGCAAAAAAAAAGAATCAAATATTCTTAATGATGCTTTGCAGCATCAGGTTCTACAACTCAACGACCAGAAACAAATAATGAATTGGTTATCTGGTTCCCCTCAGCTTGGAGTCTTCTCATCTTCGCCTTGTCTAATCGTGCTCTGCGAACCGCCTCTTGGATTTGGCGGTCATGGTCCTTCAGCATCTGATCCATGTTGCTTGATGGAACTAGCAGAGGACCAGAATAATGAATTTTATGACTCTTGGACCCATAACCAACCTGCAGGATTGTGAAAAGATAATAGAGTAAGCAAACAAACAAAATATTAGACAAAACTAAAACCAGGCTGTGAATATCAAGACGGAAATAGATGAATGTCCTGCTGGGTTATGTCCACCCAATATCCACATAGACACGTAGTTAACTACACATATAAATATGATTAACTTTGTCTCGTAAGTGATTAAAAGTAACCAAATGTGATTGTATTCGATTATTGATGTGATTAATATCAACAACTTGTGAAACAAAATGAACTATTAGACATTTCAATAACCTCAATATACTATGAACCACTTGAGAGACAAAATTAATCACCGTTAGACATTTCAATAGACTCAAGACATTATTAACTACATTTCGATAATTATATACAATCACGTTTTATTTGTTTTTAATCACTTGTAAGACAAAATTAACCACATTTACACCAGTTGACCACATGCGACAACTAATAATGTGACACATTAACAGTTTGAGTCAAAATTAACTATCATTAGACATTTCAATAACTTCATGACACTATTAACCACATTGTTAATTGTATACAATAACACTCATTTACTATAACCATGTGTTAACACAAATTAAGTATATTTACTCATGTAATTAATCATATGTCCAAGTGGATGCTGGGTGGACATCATAATCCAACAAAACAAATATCATTACTATCAAGATAGTGAAGGTTGGAAAGGGAGAAAGTGCAACTACTTACAAGATTTGATTCTTTGTTGCTGCTGCCTCTGCCTTCTTCCTTTTGAAGAGCATGTGCATGATGCTTCTGATCCTGTTGCATCGTTGACTCAGAGGCCTCCTTGAAGGATCCAGGGAACCTGCTTATTAGTTTTGGGGCGTCTGCTTGTGATGATCCGGACCTTTCTCTGCGATCATCAGACAACATACTCCTCCTTGCAGCTACTAAGCCTGATATTGTTGACAAATCACCCCCCATTGAAATCTTTGGAGCATCGTCCTGGTTCTTCCCAGCTTTAGCCCATGCTGCACGGTGAGTCAGTGGACCTGAATGGGAAGCTCTTTTATGTTGATGAACCGGGGGATCAACACTTACTCCTGCAGCTTGTGATGGTCTAGGGGGATCAATGGGAAATCCAGAAGCAACTTCTTCAGGATGAGGATTAAACTTCTCACTCCTGCTCTGAGAATTAGCCTGGCCTTGTCTCTTCTGCAAAAAAAGGTTATTTATGCTTTCAACTGTAAGAAAAGTAAATGTGATGCAAAAAAAAAGAACAAGTACACAGAATGCGAAGATAAAGGTATTCCAAAAGGGAAACCAAAAGAAATTCAATAATTATCAGGAGAATAATATAAATAGTCAGCACAAGAGGAAAGCCATTACAGATTTCAAGGACATGGCAGTACTCAGTAGAAGTGTATTGTAGTTAATAGTTTTCATCTTGTTCAGTGTGCACTATTGCACAGATTTAGCAAGTTGTGAAATAGTAAGGTGCTTCAGAGAAGCTTCCTTTAGGAATCAATTTATAAGTACCCAAGAAAACTTTAATCTCTCTTATTTTATTTTTCAGTTCATCTCCTAAGATGCAGTCCACCCCTAGAGGGATAACTGCATACCTGATCCACGTCTGACAGAAGCTACAATATGTAGCTTCTGCATCTTTTGCTCTATTTGATGTCGAAATCCTCTCATACATGGTCACAAATGTGGAGACAAAAACAAACTAAAACTTTTTTTCTCCAAAATGCCACAGACATTAAATTGGCAGCATCAAGAAAAACTTCATTCTATGATCTCAGCAAAAGGAACAATACCATACCTAAACAGCAATGGAAAATCTCCATGACCTAGATGGGTTAGAATAACTAACAATGACTATACCTGCATTGACAAGACCAGTTCAGCATTGGCATCAGGTGCAGGAATGGCTCGTGATTCTCTAGCACCTCTTCTCTCAAGATCATGTCTCTGGCCCTTGCTTCCTGCTGCTCCTTGTCTGCTAACATCATAACCAAAACCATAAAGCAAATTCTAACACCACCTTTATAAGCAACCACTCAAGGACAATGAATAAAAGAACCCTCGTGAACATTATAGTAGAACTAATAAGCACCAGTCTGATTTTAAGAACTAGATATATTTCAGCTAGACTTATTGATAGCTTCCTGTATGCACTCATAATCATAAGGAACATTACAAATATATTATCCTCTGCTCTATATGTAACTTTTACTATGTTGGGGCAACCACACTATATGTGCCATGAATGAAAAAGAAAAATAACAAAATGGATGTGCTTGGAAGTTTAGGATATTATGTGCGGGGGAGGGGGGGTGTGGAAGGTTTATTTTAAACAAATACTAGAATATTCCTTTCTTCCATTTTCCCAAAGTTAATCATAGCATATGAAGCCCATTGCATTTTGAAAAAAAAAAAAACCAAAATTTTGAACAAAAATAGACGCAATAACAATGGCATGGATCATTTAATTGGATGATATAACAGGTACACACAAACAGACACCCTTCAAAAGTGCAATTTTTATAAATACATTTGGCAATACTGAATATAAACAACTACAATTCCACACCAAAATTGAACACACCTTCTAGCTTCTTCATCCCGCACTTTGGCATCAAATTCTTTGCTAGGAGGATACTTCGGTAAGCTTGAGGGATCGCAAGGTAGAGGCTTTGTAGAGAAGAACTAAATTACAAGTAAACAATAGGAGAGTCAAAGCACTGCATACTGAAGTTTGAAAATAGTATTCTACTACCATAAATGCACTGCAGAACTTTAGTTGAGTAACAGATACTGAACAAGTACCAAACCAATAATTGATAACCACATCAATTTGCTGTTACAAAAATTAATTTTGTAATTTCTACCATATTACATTTGTGGAGACAATACTAGTGTATATTTACAGTAAATCAGTAATACAGAAGATATGAGTATGTGCACAAAGATGTCACAAAAGCATTTCGTTTGCCCCTTATAGAGGAACCCACAACATGAGTTTGGAAAATAAGTTAAACCAATACTTTTCCCAACACCAACATGAACATCCATTCTCAGTGTGTTGATAGAGTAGCCTTGAATTAAAAAAAGAAAATGAAAAAGAATCGAATAATATAGACAAAAGACTCAAGAATTGCACACCTCACTATTCAAAGCAGATGCTGAAGTTCCACGATCAGCAGGATCTATGGACAAAAGGGTCTCTATCAATTCTATAGCAGGTGTGGGAAACTCCTTGAATGTTTCAGAAACACATCGCCTATAGGGCTGTTGAGGCTTAAATATTGTTGCATGAGGCAACTTTGATTTTCTCCAATAGTCCTCAGAAGGTGAACCACAAAGTTTAAAAATTTTATGTAATTGCTCCACCTACAAGACAGAAAATTGAAGTTTCTAATTATTTTATAATAAAACCAAGCTACTTATGCATAACATCATTAAATAACACGAATAAAATAGTGAATAACATCATATTTATCAATTGGTTTACTTTCACCCACTACCAATATTTTCTTCTTCCAGTTGTAATGAACAATTTTTCACAGTACACCGTAGTTATTTTGAACAGATGAAAAGAAGGAAAATGCTCAAATGCCACATTTGAACTGAATCATCTAAGCTCACATACCTCAGTTCTTCCAGGCATTATAGGCTTGCCAGCATACAGCTCAGCAAGTATGCAACCTGTACTCCATAAATCTACAGAAGTGCCATAATAAGTGGCTCCAAGCAAAAGCTCTGGTGGTCTATACCAAAGAGTGACAACTCGGCTTGTCAGTGGCTGAGCTTGATTGGGATCAAAAAAGCTTGCCAAACCAAAGTCTGCAATTTTCAATATCCCATTGTTGTCAATCAAAAGATTGGAACCCTTAATGTCACGGTGCAGTACACCACAGCTGTGGCAGTGATCAAGTCCACGTAAAAGTTGCTGCATGTAGCATTTAACCTGCCAAGTTCCAATAGGAAAGTAAATCTCTATGAAATTTTTTATTTGTCTTTTAGCATAGCATTCTATTTCTAACTAGGTTTATCTTTATCTTTCAAGTTTCTTCCTCTAAATTTTATTAGTTTACTTTTAAACTCAAAGAAAGAAAGAAATAAAACTTGATTCTTTTTCTTTCTTACTTTTCTTTTTGTGTCTTGTAGCTTTTTTTCTTTAATTATGTTAGTCTTTAGTGGTAATTTTATTCTTCATTTAATTTCTTCCACATATTTTAATTAGTCTCACTTTCAATGACAAGAGAAAAAAGGAAGTAAATTTCAGTGAATACATTTAGGAAGTAAATAGGAGTATCAGCTATTAGCTTAAAAGTACAAACCTCAGCATAAAAAAAATCCTTTTGGTTGCCTATCAGATCAAATAAAAATTAGAGGAAGCAATATTCTTCCTAGAATACATGGTAGGTTACATTTGCAATAAAATGGGCAGAGAGAATAAAACATAAGGATGCTTCAGAAATTACCTGTGATTCTGTAAACTTCAGTCCAGGATGCGATGCAAGCCCAGCCAAGTCATGCTCCATGTACTCAAAAACAAGATATAAGCTGCAAGACATCCTTGATGTAACCAAGCCTTCCAGTTTTATGACATTTGGATGATCAAGCCTGCGTAGAATGTGAATTTCCCTTGCCATGAAGCGAACACTCTCAGGCTCAAGATTATCAAACCTCACTTTTTTCAAAGCAACAATCTTTCTTTGTTCAAGATCACGGGCTCTATAAACATTGCTATAAGTCCCCTGCCCAATCTGCACACCAGAGAGGAAAAAATTATCAGTTTATCATTCATGGCAACAAAGCATACAGGAGATGTATTCACATTGAAGTAACCTGAAATCAAGGAGAAAAATAAGTGCAGAAATACCAGAAAATTACAAGTACACAAGTCTCATATTCTAACTTAATTTTATCACAAATACATTAGAGCACGAATTTGAAAATATATGACGCACAAACAAAAGTGGTAGTAGCATAAAGAAGCATAACATCATTAGGATTTCAAATTTAAATTCAATCATTAATAAAATTCCAGAATTTTGAGTTAAACGTTATATAATGAGATCATAAAGACAAAAAAATCACTTTAAAAATGATAGCTCGCACAGTGTAATGCTTAGGATTGTTGGCAAACAACACAGACTAAGTATGTTGATTAAATGAAGGAGAGAAATTAAAAAAATTGCACAGAAATTAAGCAATTTTGGTTAACTATTTGAAGGAAGAGCACATGATCAGGGAAGAGAATTCAGCACAGCATCACCGCAACTTTTATACTCAAAATCAAAAAAGGTGGCAAGAAGATGGGGGTGTGCTTGTTTGTTTGCTTGCTTTTAAAAATTCAGTTTATAACTTTCACTACTAATTACAAAGTCGTCTTCACTTTGCTTCCTGTTTTCAATAATTTGCAAATGAGAAGATGAAAACAACACTTGGGGCCTATTATTTTAAGGAAATGTTTTCCATTCCTATTTTCAGTTTTCCCTAATAATTAGTTAATTACAAAGACAACACATTGTTTTCACTTTTTTTTTTCTATTTTTAAAATTTTTTATACGAAATGAAAAACCAACATAGAAAAAAAACATTTCCATAAATTAAGCAGGCCCTTGGTCTCTCCTTTTCCACATTGCCATCACAGGCATAGAGTAGATTTTGGAAATGCAGATAATTAAAATAAAATGGGGAGAAAAAGGTCAGGAAAAAATTAACATCACATAATTAAATAAATGTATAAATTCTTTTAACATTTAAATCAATACTCTACTGGCAATTGCAAAAACAATAACAAAGCAATGAAGCGAAAAGCGAATTAAGTGCATCAGACCAAAGCAATGTCACAATGTAATTAAGCAGGCAGATCAATGAAAGAAGCATACTTTATCCAACTTCTCGAAAGAATCTGCACACCGTGGCAGCCATCCCTTGATGGCCTCTCCAGCCACCGCTGCCAGCCATGATGGCCATCCAGCTGCAACCTGCTCACCTTCCATGGCTTTGGGAACACTACCAATCCCTGGATGCTGAGCAACTGCGTATTCCATTTTCTCCCTCTTCCTTTCAAAACTCTCACCTTGCACTCTAACAGAACCATTGCCTTGCTTATCAATCAATGCAGTTCTTCCATCATTGTTGTCATATCTATCCTTTATGCGAAAAGCTTCCTCCCTCCTCGATGAAGTCCCCCTAGACACACGCAAATCCGACACTGCCTTGCTTGATAGACGCTCCCTTGGACTCTCCTTACTATCTTCAATGGCAGAGGGCTTGCAACACATGCAACCCATTATGCACACCAACCAACCAACCCTCCTTCTCACAAAACCAAGCTCCAATCTCAATATATTCACACCTTTAATTGCATTTCCATTATTCTATATTTATATCCTATTATCCTCTTCTTCAGTACCCATAACCACCAAAGTCAGCCACAACTCTTACCAAAATGTCACACAAAAAAAATCATTACATTAGCCACAGTAGCAACCCAGTATTCATCTCAGCCCAATTTTGGTCACAAATCAACAAACAACACACACAGCCCATCCATAAAACCCCAAGAAGATGCACAATCTAACTAGCAGTGTAACCCTCAAATTCAACAAATCAAACCTCAAAAGCCTAAAAAATCACTACTTTACTCTACCCACTTGAAGCAAAAACAATGATAACTTGAAAATGAGAGTTACTTGCACAGCATAACAATTTTACAAGTGCTAAAACCTTCTAATTTACAATCCAGGAGTTATCAAAGCTAGCAAATTTACAACAATATCCAGATCCTAAAAACCTTGTGAAAGTGGATTTCCAACTTGATACAGAGCTCCTGAAGATTTTCCCAGCTCCCAAAGGGATAGAGTGGAAAAAGGTAGCATTGAAACTCAGCTAAAGAAGCATATGTTGATGAAGGAAGCCATGGATCTAGGGCAAACAGTGTTGAGAGAACCGTGGAGTGTGTTTTGGAAGATGAAGAAATGGAACTAACGTGGTAAAAAAATTATATACATATTCAATTAGTTATGTAACACTAATAATAAAAAATAACTTAAGAAAAAATATATATTTAATGTTGTCGCGGCGCATATTTATGTTGCGAAGAGGGAGTGTCCCCTGCACAGCAGCTTTATGTGAAGAGAGAGAAACTGTCAAAGCCCAACGCATCAAGACATTCTTCCTCTTCATGCTACACACCCACGCGCCTTAAATCATCTTTAAAAATAATGGCTTAAAAGTAATTTTATTCTTTTTAATTTTGATTTTTCTATTTTAAAATAAAAATTCTTGGTATTTATTTCAGAACATTTATAATTTTAATATAATTATTAATTTTTTATTTTAATCTAATTGAATTCTAAATATATTTATTTAAAATATTATT